>JAYMFT010183511.1:0-12006 GCA_038088735.1 Panulirus argus
ACAAAAAAAAAAAAAAAAAATATATATATATATATATATATATATTGACAGGAATGTGTTACAGGGCTTTGCCTACAAAAGGTTACACAAGAGGAAAATCACCATTTGTGAGGCTGTACCACTGGAAATGCAGTCTCTTTAAAAAAATTCATATTCCAAAGTAGTCTACATTTCCCAGCTACTGGAACCAGTGCAGCATTAGGCTGCAGGAGCCTTTTGTATAAAGCCCAGGGTAACAGGACTCTTTAATAGAAACTGGGGATAATTATAAATGAACAGGATAAAATACACAGATAGATAGATACATAGATAGACAGATAGATAGCTACATATGATTAAGACACAGTAGATATATCATAATGCTATTCGATGAGATGTGTAAAACTCTTAGTCACACATATGTATATAGTAATAATATGCATGCCATCATACACAAGTTCTCCCAGCTAGTCACACATACGTATATAGTAATAATATGCATGCCATCATACACAAATTCTCCCAGCTGATTTAATAACTTTATATCAGTTCTCATTTAGAAAAATGAAGTCACTTTTGAACAGAGGACTGTAACATTTACTAATGTAACTTCTAATTCATTAAAGCATATCCAAATGCAGCAACTACTTGTGGCATCTTAACAATACTTTCAGTTCCATACATAAATAACTATCAACCAGCTCTACACATAACCTTCTTCAGAATTCTTACAATAAAGGTGATAATTCCCTTCTAGTTTACATATGTTCCTGAGTAGACATGTGTTGTTCTATCATTTCAATCTTTCTGCTTCTGTGGCATAAAGGTGAAACTTGTATGCAGAGGCAGCACTTCTCTGGTTTCCTTAACCCAACAGCAGCCAATGGAATGAGACCCAGTAAGAGAACCAGTTTCACTAACATCCAAAAGGGGAAGAGGGAAGATGATGTTGCTTATATACATTTGAATGAGTGATGAATTGCAAGGACAACATGAATATACATTCTTCCTGCAGCCACCATTGCACAACACCAATACTCTACCCTGTTTTTAAAAGGAAAGCAAGTCCCTATGTTTGGTTAAACTTTACATAGAAACTCTCAAATAATTTCCACATTTACAGAAATGAGAATATGTCATGATTTATACACATTAATCACCTTTACCATTTTCTTAAATAACTAACTACAGTTTCCATGAATACCTTCAATGTTTTATTTTCAAGAAGGAAAAATTTTGACAATGCTGCAATTCTGCCTATGTGCACTCTTCTATCAGTTGTTGTAAAAGAGTCACTCCCTAAAGTTCCTTGACCATTTTGTAGTTTCCAATGGTATCAACTTAAAACAATATTCCTGAATATATTCCCATGAAATCTAAGAAACCCATTGGTGCTCCTTAGGCCACAGAATTAGCCTAACTTTAATATCAATTATGAGATTCTGAGGAAACCTAGAGCCAAAGTCAGCATTCACTATACTAAGACAGATTGAGTCAAATCCTTCCATGTTAGAAGATGAAGATAACAACAAAAAGGTAGCTTATCACATCCTTACCTGTGCTGTCACCTTCAACTTTGATGTTTGTATAAATGCAAAGTCAATAAAACAATATATAATGTAGCAGTACAGCGATACAAAATACCACTGAATGAAATTTTATGTGTACCTCCTCTATCATAACAACTACATCAGTTACCATGTTGAGTACAGTTATCATTTCCAATACCAATTAGTAGAATTATTTACCTTAATGAACATTAAATGCTTTACTGCACTATATCTATTACACAATTTCTGGTACAATTTCAGCTGAAACATAAGTAAGTAAAAAAGAATTCGCTCACATCCATTCTCTAGCTGTTAAGTGCAATGCACCAAAACCACAGCCCCTTATCCACAACCAAGTCCTACAGACCTTTCCATGATTTCTCCCAGCCACTTCTCATGCCCTGGTTCAGTCCCATGACAACATATCACCCCTGTAAATATTACCACCCTGTAAAGGGGGTTATTTTCAAAGGTATAGTACATACAGCATTATTCACTAAGTGTTCGACCCATATGGCCACTTCTGACTATCATTATAAATATCAAAGTATAAGTCCATTATACCTATGAACAGTATGATATAACAAACCATTGGAATACTGAAAAAAAGCTTTATCTGAACAAGGCCTCCCCTAATTAGTCCAATATAACAAAGATTCATTATATGGGTGTCACCAAACCATGTTTACTTGAGGTTATGCCACAATTGAAAGAGTAACCTTAGAAGTAAATGAATCCTCCATGCTTTTCACTCCCCTCATGACCTTTGCACCATCCACAAACTTATTCAAGCAGGCATCAATAACTTCTGGCAAGTCATTTACATGAATCAGAACCCTGCAGCACTCCACTGGTCACCTTAACCCATTCTGAGAAGGCTATACAATGAATACTGAATAAAATAAAGGAGTTAACATAAAATAAATGGTCAGCATAGCATACAAAGAATGTTGAGCTAAGCTAGAGTGTATCAGTACCTCTGCCAACACAATGACCACCTTTGAACTGAGACTTTTACAGCAAACACTTCTATGAAGCTGCATCTAGCTTACCTCACAATTTTTTTTTCTTTTCAAAGAGAAAGTAATGTGCAAAACATGCCCCAATTAAAAGCCATCTTGAATGAAAAAGTAAAAGAAAGAGAGATCAGAAATCAATCAGTGCTCTGCATGTATTTGCAGACATGAATCTTAAAGGAAGAAAGGTTATATGAAGAAGTAAAGATGAAAGACAGAAAAGAATTCCATTGCTCAGCTTTTCTGGAGAAGCAGCATAAATCATGACAGTCTATCCTCAAGCAGCTGGTCTCCATTCTTTAAAAAAAAGTCTCATATTCCAGTCTGAGAACACTTCAGCAATGCTATTAAAAAAAGAAGAATATCAAGCTCAAATTTCTATTCTAAATTTATGGAACTAAAGTATAACTAACAGTGACAACCTTGTATTCCTATACCTAGTATCTTGACAACAAAGTTTACAGCCCGAGATAACATTATATTCAGTTACATAAAATCATTCATATATAACATGGGACTAAAATGTATCCCTACATTCATATTCTTCTGACTCCCCTTGTCCCTATGCAGTACAACTTCCAATGACTCTACCACTAAATCTGGTTGATGATTCCAAAAAATAATTCTGGTTTCATGTGCACTGGAGTTCACCAGTTATGGAGACTTTTCCCATGGCCAACCCCTTGAGGAAGTTCATGAAGGGAACGGGCATCAGAAATATAGATAGATAGATAGATAGACAATGTACTCGGATATAAGAGCAAATCTAATTACTGTACCATAATCATTCTTATCATAAAGAATTCAGCCAGAGACAGATGTCTTAACTTAGGTCTGGCAGTGAATGAAGTAAAAGGGAAAAATAATGAGATATATGAAAAAGATGACTAATCTTAGTTTAAGAAGTGGGAAATGGAAAAAAAAAAAAAAAAGAGAGACAAATTGTGAACACAAGGATAACTGTACTGTGACCTTAACCTCTGACCTAGTTCTAGCAAGCAACAAACTGACCTATCCTGATATGGAAAAAGATAATCCCTCTTAAAAAAATTTTTAACCCAAACTCTATCCTGGTGAAGTAATTTTTGGAAAAATATAGTTATTCAAAATAGGTATTAATGAAACAAAGTTACAGCCCAAGAAAAAGACTGCAATTATAGAATCTGAGATTATGACTTCAATCCAAACAACCAACAGTTACAAACTACTTCACCTAAGACTGATACATAAAGACTATTTCATAGGGAAATGAATTTCCAGATCTTTCATAGGGAAATGAATTTCCAGATCTTTCAAGGAAATTCTTTTAAAATTCATGACTCTTTACTAAATCAGCTTACTCTTGTACATGACATCCTCTCTCCTCATGGTAACCCCTAAGAAGTAAACATACCTCACCTTAGAAAATTTAGTGCTCAGAAATGAAGCATGCATTACAAAGGCAGTGATTCTGATCAGTTACCTAAGAACCAACTTTGACAGATGACACATAGTCTTGCAATAAATGATATGCAAAAGATAATTCAACTGCAATTAGTAGAAGCCCTAGTCACAGCCTAATGGCCTAATTTCTGTTTGAAATTCATAATATCATCACCATAAAACTTTTCCTAAAAAAAAAAAAAAAAAAAAAAAAAAAAAAAAGAAAAAAAAAAAAAAGAGTTCAGTGCCAGAGACCTTGACCTCAAAACTCATGAACTAATGCATAATCTCAGAAAGGTTTGTCAACATAAGTGAAAGAGTACTGGACTCTAACCCTGACAGAATTTGAATGGGCATATGGACAGTTTGACATCTGGATGAATGGAGTGACATACAGATGAATTAATGAAAGGACAGACAGGCAGATGAACAGACAAAAAGTGATTCTATTATAACAGTGTTCCTATCAGAGATTAAATGACAACACAAATATAAAATCAGAAATTTTAGTAAATACCTACTAACATTTCTCGCATGAAGAGATGTTTTTGTAGTAATAACAGCTGCAAAAGATCAAATAATATGATTACGATATGGAACCTTGACTTAGAATAAAAAAAGCAAAAACTTTGCAAAAAGCCAATGTATCATACTAAGCCCTGAAAGCAATAACATTCCTTAACCATCAATAAGACCATACATAAAATACAGCACCGTCCTACCTTCACTGAGCGATCACAGCACATGAAAACACGACATATTTTTCTTTTGTCAAGCAAGAACCATATGATGTTCTGGATATGTAATGCTCAGCTACTAATTCATCCTAAGAATGTGTAATAATACCATATAATATATCAAGGGGAAAAACCACCTTACTGAAAAGAAAGAGGACTGTTTATAATGTTGTACACAATAGCTCACACATAATGCTCCCAGATCCATAAGGATGCACTCAAAAGAGTTGGTAGACTGTTGCAATTCACTGCAGCATCCACAGTCTTGATATGCTGTTAAAATCAATACTAAAGCAATGCAATTTCACTAATGTCTGCAATCATACTTTAATTGTCCTATTTTTATTGCAAAACTTCTCATTACAAAAACTTCTTTATATCAATAAATCCTGTTAAAAGTGAAGGTAAAATGGTAATAAACTGTATACACTGATAAATGTAGATGAATTTCCTAACTAGATCCTGGAACATTTACAGAACAAAATAAAATTAATGAGGGGAGCATTTAAGCAGCAAGTGAACAGAACATCCTAAATAAAGAAATAACCTAAAGTAAGAGGTTCCTTCACTGGACATACTAAAACAGGTACTCCAGTATTTATTCAAATGATATGACAGTCAACTACCAGTCACAAACTGAAACAGTTTTGTGTGAACCATTCAAAAAACACTTGCATGACTACCTTCGATTATATCAACAACACAGGCTAAAAGAATGCACACAAAATACAGACATGAATATTACCATTCCTTAACACTTATTAGTATGGAGTATTTGCCTGCAGACAATTCAAAACATGAAGTACTGCTCCTCTACAGTGATATCAAAGACTACAGGAAATAAAACTATTTTAAGAATGTATAAAAGAAATAAAACAATAACTAAATAAGAAAAAGATATACAATGCAAAGCAAATCAGATTAAGATACAAAGATAGCCAGACAAGCAGAAATGGCTCCAGTCACCATAAAAATGAACTGAAGAATCATTGATCAAGGAGAAAAATACACAATGCAGATGTTCTTACCTTTCTTCAAATGATATAAACAAAAAAAACTTTCCGTGTTTACCGTTTTTGGATTCCTTGTCAGATGTCACTGAAGCTGCAAATAAATTATCAAAACTATAAATACATGCTACTTTAATTATAGTACACTAACTAGGCTCTTTCATAAGTATGTATGCTAACTAAATTAATGACTATATAAACAAATAAACATTATTAAGACAATTTCTATTTTCAGAAGTGTAAAATGAGACATTTCACAATTCTGCAAGCTTGTACTTAGACTAGAAATGTTGCAAGTAGCACTCCTATTCTAGTTAGTAGCAAAAATTCAATTTCACTACAAACTAAAAAAACTCCATTAAAAGATAATAATAAATACAACTTATCCTACAGACAAGCAAATGTATGCAAGCAGTTATATGTACATAGGTGTCTGATTACCTGTTTATTAATAGAGAGAGGGAATTTTAAACTCAAAGGGCCCCAACCCCTAATCTTTATATCATATAATCTTTAATTTTTCAATGTTCTCTACATTCAATATTTCTTCAGTTTCTTTTTTCCTTTCATACACCTTCTTATTACTATAATGTACATCTTCCAGTCCCCCCACAGACACTTCTTCTGTTCCATGATCTCTTCTTACGGCACCTTCATCCTATTTTCGTATTATCTAATTCTGTTTTACTTAGCTTCTAAGTGTGTCCTCTAGTTAATCTGTTTCTTCCAATTTCAAAGAACTTCAGCATTCAATACTGACATTAAGATCAATTTAGAAACATAAAAGTATTGATCAAGTCTCCTTTCTTCTTTTGTCTTCCCAATGTGGTTAAGCTTAAAGTTTCCATTCTCTCTCAGTAGTTCAGTCCCTTACATCAGGAACAATCTTTGTTGCCCACCATCACTTCTATTCTCCTCAAGCAGGGTGATCACAGTGGTGATACATACTCTAACACAGATTTATCAAACCCAGTTCCATATGATTCTTTACATCTTATGCAAGCACAAGAAGACAATTTGAGCACTGAGCAGTACTTAGTTTACCTCATTCACAGTTCCCCAGTATAATGTTCTAGTTACATACTTCACAATGCATTTTACCCAAAGTTCCTTTCACACATTTCTGCGAGCATCTGCCAAAAATTTCTATACATTGGCACTCTCTTCTCCCCAACTTGTATCCTAACCTCTCATCCCCAGATTCAATTCACATTTTGTAAATCAATATATAGTTTCAAGGACTCAAGGAAAAGCCCTCCATAATACAGAATTACATTAGAAACTATTCAAGGAGTTCTCTCTCTATGCAGCCAAATATCTCTACTCCATCATCAGTAACTTTTTCTAGCAATCAAACATTCCTGGATTATGGAAGATTTTATACATATTCTTGATAATGAAATCTAAAAGCCAGCAGTTTCTCCGAGAGATACAGCCCACTGCCATGATGCCTGATTCCTAGCCTAAAAAATCTGTGTATCATTGGGCATAAAGAGATATCCAAGGTTCCACATATCCTTAGTTCTTTAATAATATGAAAACCTCCTCTACTCTACACTGCCTCATCAGCTTCCTTGACCTTACTTGCTACAACTTACAGAAACACAAGACCTCTGTGATTCTCATCTTCATTAACTTCACAGCTTTCAACCTAATCAACCATTACATAGTCACCAACAAAACTATTAAACTGAACTATGAGGTCTCATGTCATGGCTTACAGACTTCCTTGGTGAATATGGTCAAGTTGTGAAATTTCAATTCTAAAATCAATATTATTGTCATTCTGGAGGTAAAATCTAAAGACACTCCAGAAACAGGTGTCAGTTTTGGTGTGTATGTAAAAGAAGAAAGTTGAGAATAAAAGTGAACAAAAGTATGACAGGGGAGTAAGACAAGATGGTATAAATGTAAATCTAAATTGGGAGGACCTGGAGGATCTGGAGTGCTTTTGGTACATGGGGATGAATGTGGCAATGGAGAGAACCACAGGGGGTTGAAAAGGAAAGTGTATATTAAAGCAAAGATTGGTATGTTTGAAGGTACACTACTTCTGAAAGTGTTATATGGATATGAGTATTAAGCCTTGAATACATAAGAAAGGAAGAGGGTGGATGCAATGGAAATGAAAAGGCATTACGACAATATGCAATGTGAGACAGAATGATCATATTAGAAATGATAGTGTATGAGAGAGGTTTGGTAACTGGCATAATTTTGATTTAGTAGGCCAACAAGGGTATGCTGAAATGGTTCAGGCACATGTGCCTAGACTGGTTGAGTGGAGAAAAGTTGACTGAGAAAACTAACACATTAGAAGTGGAGGAAGAAAAAGAAAGCAGGAAACCAATAATGAGATAGAAGGATGGCATGAGGGAGACCTGAACATTCAGAAGTGTGAGAGGTATGCATAAGACAGAATGAACTGGATAAGTGTTGTATGTGGAGGCAAAATGCTGTCAATTGGCATGCCAAAGGAATATAAAGTAGTAAATGAAATCATGGAATAGTTGCAGGGCTTGGATGTGGTTGGTAAGCTCTGGTTTCAGTACATTATACTTGACAGCTAGGGTGCATATGTGCAAGTCATTTGTTCCTGATGCTATTCCATGGTCGAACAGTGGTACTTTGACAATATTCAGAAAGAAAGGTAGGAAGAAGTTGCATTTTAGCACTAATGAACTTGAACTATCACTGTCAGATCTTCTAATACTGCTGCTTTCCCTCCAAAGCCTTTAGCTGAAATAACCACAGATAAACACATACAAACAAAGAGACACACATGGCCCAACACCCAATTTTTCCATGCCAAAGTCATACACATGGATTCTCTATGGAGAACTAGATTTATCCTTAATAATGTCTTTGGTGTGTACTCTCATTACTGCTAAGAGACACTTTCCCAAACACCATTTAAGGGACACCAAATAAATCTGTAGGCTATCTGTCAATGACATAAGTTTACAATTTTCAACTTTGTTAGTGTGTGATGTATCACAGTATATTCAATATACAAAAAATATATACATAATTGCTACACAGTACACATTGCATACTGCTATAATAAGCCACCATCATCTATTGTTGCAATCAACTTCCTCATACAGCTAAGTGGCACTGCTTTGAATGTTGCATCACAGTGACCACATTAGACCATATAAAATGGTTGCACTAACATCTTACTGATCAATTACTTCATTAGTAGAGGTCCTTCTTTCTACCTTTGCCCATGTTGGCACCCTAGAAAGTTATATAAGATTCATACAGCTATCTTCACCTACAATCTGATGTCAATAAATGATAATTTGATGTTTGTGTAGACAATATATAGTAAAAACTTTTAATCACTAAATGTCTACATGCAGTGTATATCAATATATTATCAACTGTTTTTGTAACTTTTGTTGCTATAACTCACATGGGTGCAATAACGTTTTGTATGACTTTCAACGAGAAGCTCCCTAATCAGAAAATTAGCAGCTTGCATGTAATAAATTTCTACTGAAAAAAATTTCAGAAAAAAATCCTAATTTCTACAGGGTAGGCCAAACAAAACCACAAATATATTCTAGCTTCATGTCCTTATCATTCTAAGATCTATCTTTATGCTAAGATGGGTAAAAGGTTTCCATGGTGGTAATCATTTACCTGGCATCTCTTCGTCTTCTTCATTACTACTTTCTTCTGCATAAGGATCAGCTTGTCTCTTCAAACGTGCCCTCATCTCCTCCTTCTTTTCTTTCTCCTTCCGTGCTGCAAGATAAAATGAAGCAAAATTATTGGTAAAGATCTTACTTCATTGGACATCTTTTGAATTACATTATGGAATATCTAACAAAACTCTCATTTCAAGAAATCAATATTAACCTTTCACTGCTTTGAGCCAGGATCGTGATAGTACATCGCAGAATGCTCAAAGCCACAATCTTAGCTTTGGCATTTCACAGCTCATTTTGGATTCCCAGCTGATGTTTGATTCTATGTCATATCTAAAGATGTCACTAGCAACCTAACAACAGAACTGGGAAGAATATCACCATCAAAATCACCCATAAAAACAAACTGTCAAAGAATGTGTAATTACATCATCACTGCAGTATGGCAGATTTACATACCAACTATTGTCGACAATTTTCCACTGAAAAACAATGTCTCTTGCTTTACTGTTTATATTCTTTACAAACATGAGGTTCTTTTTTTATTCATTCATATAAATATGGGTCTGTCTGTGTGAATGGAAAATAAATATGTTAAAAACAGATACAGAATATGAAAATTACATAAAGTACATAATAAATGTAAATGATATGCATGGGATGTAAAAAAATTATGCCTCCTAAAAGTACATAAAGTGTGCACTGTATTTTGGTATGTGTAGAACAAAATCACACCTAATAAAATTCATCACATACTTACATAAATAAAGAGTATCTGTGCTGCCAACCAGGGTTCCCACACCCAACTCTCACCATCTTCCCACACCAATACAGAGAAAAGCATACTGCTTTCTGGGGGGGTATTTTTTCACTGTGTACAATATAGAGACATTCTGTCCAGTTGGAAGCAAGTTGTATTTCCTTTTCTTGCTAGGTGAGAACGTAACTCAACATATGAAACATGAAATGAAAGGATTAACAGTCTTACATCATTTTGTATGTACGTAGCACTGAAATGCAAAATGTTTTAGTTTTTCATAGCTCTATTCTATCATTCCAAAAACAATGTTTGAAACCTAAATTAATATAATTCAATTCCATTGGTAATAAACGTAACATAAGTGAAAATATATCACAGAAATAACATTCCATATTATGATCATAAAGTATGATTTTAAGATTCAGCTATTCTGTGATGCTTGATCAAAAATTACTTATTCCCGTAAGTATGATACCTCTTGATCCTAAGTGAAACTAATATACTGATCTCTAAACATAACAAAATACATGCTATCAATTTTCACAGCTCACTTTCTATCAACCCAATGACTTCTGATGTGCCATATATGGTATGGGATTCCTCTGGCAATTCACTGTGATTGTGGAGTATGTGATCTGGGGCATTTAAATATTCCCAGCATAGTAAATCACTTAGTAGTGAGACAGGAAACAACTAGTGGCAACTAAGATAGTGTTTCCACATCCTTTGCCCATATTTGATCAACTCAGTCAGTGACCATCAAAATGCTGTGGAGGAAAATCCATTTTTTTTCTCTGGTAGCAAAAAATATTGACAGAAAATGTACACAGATTTATTTAACTAATGTAAATGAATATGTATAGATAATGAAACGTATATCACTGGAAATTACAAAATAACTGTAGTGTTAGATGTGTGTACAGACGTCCTTTGCCAACCACTGAGGTTACACTTCTGGAAGACCCCATAGTTGGCAATGGTTGGCAAACTGTAGTTGTCAATGTACTGAGCCCATGGAAAATGGGAGGTTAAGGAAAGAGACCCTTGAGAGATACATACTTTGACCCACAATGAACCTTTCACTGTCAAAAATAAGCATGTTATGCATCAAAAACAATATGTATATTCTATAACAAAAAAAAATTAAAACTGTAAGGTAATAATATCAAGGCATTATGTCAACACTGACACTGCATCTCCATACTCCTTCAAAGTAGACAGTTAGCTATGCTTCACAAAAAATTGGCTATCCCAACACTCACTCTGTAACACCAAATGATTGCAATGCTTTCCTGTTTTTCCCTAGAAATGGTGCCCTGCCACAAGGAGCTCATGGCCACATGACTCTTACCCAGTACAGAGATAATATATGAGGGTGTCTTGAAAAACCTGGAATATTAAAAAATTTGACTGTCATTGGCAAAATGGAATACATTATTCTAAGCATGTATACGCAAACCCATGTTTGAAAAAACTGTCTTAGGCAAGGGACCTCTGTATATATTATTATGTTATAAGGAGGGATACATCATACAAGTGGCAGCATCATGATTATCAATTCATCTGATAAGCTCAGCAAACACATAAGGAATGTTTTACTCTACTGATGTGTAGCATCAGATTTTCCATTATCAATAACTATGAACAATATCAAATTTGTAAGAGATGAAGATATGACCATAATTATTTGTATTTTTGTATCAATTAAAACCTTCATATCCTTATGTATCTAGTATTGATGTGTGTGCTGACACAAGTGTTGATAAAAGTGAGTAAGGAAAGAATAAATAATGTGAATAAGTGAAGATTGGTCTGCGTCAGGGGTGTGTGATGTCCCCATGGTTGTTTAATTTGTTTATGGATGGGGTGGTTAGGG
>JAYMFT010183522.1:0-12006 GCA_038088735.1 Panulirus argus
CGTCCACTACACTGGAAAAAGAAAATAAGAACAGTAAGTAATTTCGTTTTTTACATCCTGTCTGAGGTTGTAATAAACGAAAGTACTTCCTGTTTTTATTTTCTTTTTCCAGTGTGGTGGACGTGGATTTTTTTTTTTTTTCACGGTGAATTGAAGGTTCTGCATATATATATATTTATATATATCTGGCCTCCCATTTTCTATAGTACATCATGCTATCTATGTAAACAACACCTGGTAACCCCCTTCTCGGGCTTTACAATCTTTACTTCCTACAGGGGTACGTGCCGCAAGCCTGGACCTCAAGCTAGATTTTATCCATTCCTAAGCCTGACACCGACAAATTCAGACCACATTACCTCACGTTCTGCTTCAGCAAAATACTAGAACGTATTTTCTTCACACGCCTCTTGTTCCTGCTCAAGGATAAGCTCTCACCCTGACTCAAGGAATTTTTGCTACAACGAAGCACACATCACTGTCTCCTGGAGATGTACACTCGCCTCTCTTCTACCAGGATTGTGGTCTTTATTGATCTGAAAAGCGCATTTGATGCCGCGAATAGAGAAATCATCCTCGACCAGCTAGAGGATTTTGACGTTAAAGGAAACCTTTTAAGATGGATACGAAGTTACCTGTGTAACACATCCTCCCGTGTTCTTTATGAGGGGGCTTGTAGGACTACTAGGAACTTCGAACTGGGTACTCCACAAGAAGGTGTTCTTAGTCCCTTTTTTTTTAAATATTCTCATGCAACGCTTTCTCTCCCTCCTTCCTGCTACGCTGACGATATCTGCATTCATTCAAGCTCTCCAGATCTTCAGCGCTTCCTTTACTCGTTTAATGTGTCTTCTTCCTCATGTGGCCTCATACTTTTCCCGGAAAAAAGCAGAATCTTCTCTCCTGGCAACCCAAGAACACCTCCAGATTTCTTTGTAGGCACCGGTGTCATACCGTTGTGTACACAGTACCTCTATCTGAGCGCGACTGTACGGATTATCCCACCACTCCAGTGCGACAACTTGTACATCCCATCGTTCAAGATTCGACTGCAGTAGCGCCTCACACCAACAACGCTGCTAGGGTCTCCATCCCTGTGGCCAGAAGTATCTACATAGCATTTATCCTATCAGTTGTCGATTACCCTCTCCTGTCCTTAGACAGCTTCAGAACTTCTTGAAAAAGTTCAAAATAAAACCCTGCAACTCCTCCAAATTCCACCAGGAATGTTAACATGCTGCACGAACTCAACCTTCCTCCTCTAGCAGATGGGATATATGCTAATATAGCGTACTTCACTTTTAAATGCCTTTGTTCTCCTCATCTTTCTCCTCACTACCCAAACATCATTTGAACTTCACTCGACTGCCGATAAACTCTGGGTTGTGCCGTGGAAGATGGACGAAAAACACTATGATCGAACAGCGTGAGAAAGATACAGGAATGCTAAAAAAGAATATTGCACATAAGGACATATGAAAAGGGATGTTTTGAAAAGAGCATTATGGACAAGGCGGAATACAACTCATTGCTTTTCCTTAAGTTCATTAGAAGCAAACTATGGGCTAAGGAACAATTAATTGACTAGGCTGAGGGACACTGAGGATAGAACTCTTGTAGAAGGCAAGAAAATATATGAAAGGAATTCAATGGCATATTTAAAAGTGTTTACACAGCAGAGTTAGAGGGTTGAAGGGAAGAAGCTCTGGTAAGTATATAGATTTACAAAAAGTAATGTAATCAGGATGCTAAAACAACTACACTCATGTGAAGCACATGGACCAGATGAATTCTATATGTGTTGAAGGAATACGCTGAGGCATTTGCCAGGCCTCTCGACCTCTCGAAACTCGAAACTCTGCTCAGTAGAACACTAGAGTTACATAGATACGCAAACTGTATAGACCCTAAGGTTCAGGCGAGGTGGCTTGCTTTAAAACTACTCAGACAAACAACAGTAGAAGAAAAGGACAGCAAAGCAAAGAGTCTCTCCTTACCCTTCACTCCCTCCGGCAGCACGCTGGGCGAAAAACAGTTTAGAAAATATACTTTGCAGGATTAATATGCCTGAAGGAAATTTCTTTTGGAATGTCGGAAGGCAGAATGAACATGGATATGTTACGTATTCCATCACCAACGACATGTAGCCCTTAACTTTTTGTTATAAAGACAATAGTAAGGGTGAACTTTGAGCTCCAGCTTCGTGATTTCCCAAGTCTATAATACTCCTGATGTGGAAGAATGGTCCAATAATTCTCTCTTCTTCCCTTAAAGCAGATTACACAAATCAAGCAATGTTGTTAAGTTACCGCAGCCTAGCCAAGGCAAGATCAGTGGTTAAGAATGTAGCATAATATACCACGACATTATGGTGATTGATTAAAAGAATTATTCCATACTGGAGGCTAACATGTGCTGACCAAGCCTAATTTCGAAGACATTATGAGTGTTGCACTGAACATGTCCTGGGAGCTTATTCCAGACGTCAATAATTTAGTTGGTGAGGAAAAATTTCGTGCAATCCAAATCAACTAGTCGACCTCTAAGTTTTCGTCCTATCCCTTTCGTTATCAGTACTAGTCCGACCGCAAAGATATGTTTAATACCGACATTGTTAAGTTCATTAGGTATTTTAAGATATTCTACTAATTTGCCTTGGAGACGCATATTACTTGGGGAAAACGAATTTAAATTTCATGGTGTTTCCTCATATGGCTTGTTACATATGGAAGGTATCAATCTAGTCGCTCTTAGCTGCACTGCTTCTAATCTAAGACTATCCTTACTTAGTTGAGGGGGCCCAGGACTGCGCTGCATATTCGAAGTGGGATGAAACTAGATTCGCTTTCTCAACAGCTTCGTTATAGAGCTGAGAGATTTTGAAGTTGTTAGAGACAGTGACCCCTAGATCCTTTACATCAAGGAGTCCTTTATCTTGTGACCCATAAGTTCATAATGGAAAGGAAGGGATAGTTCCAAAGATGTTAAACAGGGAAAAAGTGCCTTTCTTTCTTTTTAAGAAAGGTGGAGTACAAGCCTGTTTCATTGACGAGTTTGGTTTGTGAAACTCTGGAAGGAAAATAAGAAAGCAAATAGATGATAGTCTACAAAGAAGACACCTCTTAACTCGAAGACAGCACAACGTCAGAGGAAGAGGTCCTGAGTTACGAAACTGTTGGACTTTTACGACAGGATGATATTGGTCTTAGACTTAAGTGATGAATGAGTATAGACTGTGTGTTCCTAGACTGTTAGAAAGTTCTTGACACAGTACCCATTGGGGATTGATTACGAAGTAAGAACTATAGGTAGGTTTAAGGGGTAAAATCCCACACTGGATTCAGGATTATCTATATGGAAGGGAAAAACTGGCGCAGAAGAGTTACATACTCAAAATGGACAGAGGTTGCAAGTGGAGTGTCGCAGGGTTCGGTCCTCGGTGCATGTATATGACTTGCCAGAAGGATTAAACTCATATCGAGATGTGTTTGCAGGTGATGCCAAAAGCATGAGAGAAATAGAGAAAGTAAGCGGTTGCATCAGCATGCAGAAAGACCTGGATGAACTCCAAAGCTGGTGAGATAATTGAACGATGAGATTCATTCCATTTAAGTGCAAAGTAATGAGGATGGGACAAGGCGAAAGAGGGCCTCATTATATACATCTTAGCGGGAATTAGGCTACAGAGCTTCATATAAGGAGAATTAACAGATAACTTAACTGTCTGCTGGCAAATATGAAAACTGCATCCAAGTATATAGATAAAAAAATGCTTGGTAAGGTACTCAGACACAGACCGAGGCTGGATTATGCCTCTCAGGTCTTGTCAACGCACGTAAACATGTACGAAAATATTATTGAGAAGGTACTGATATTAAGAGGGTGAGCTACAATGAAAGGTTGAAGGCTGCACACCTGTTCACTTTAAAGGAGAGCAGAGAGAGTGAAGTGACCTGATAACAGCCCTTAAGTTCCATAATCGAATGGCTAATGTTGAGAGTCAACAGTCCTTCACGAGGTGCAGTAGCAGAGCTACCAGAGGCCATGACTAGAAACTGAGAAAGAGGCTGGTCAAGAAGAATGTGAAGAGAAACTGATTTAGTGAAGGGATGGTGGATGGTTGGAATGGGTTGAGCATGGGGACTGTGAATGCCGACAACTGATAAAAGTTTAAAAGTGTTCTTGGTTGTACATAAACTTTATGAGACGGGACCCCACGAGTGTAAAACTCTCCCCGTGATGTATTGTAAAGTAATTAATCATTACAGTACCATAAGCTACCATGACAGTTCAGTATCCAGTGAACAATAACGGTGTTTCCTTCTCTAGTTTATTTGAATATTCATTAACGAACACATTTCTTGAATGTCATGAAAACTGTGTTTGATTTTGTTTTTGAAATACATTGCAGTATTATTCTAGAACAGAATGCTGATTATTCTTTCATTTCTAGCTTGAGCTCGAGTGTGTGCCTCAATGGCATACATTTTGTGCATCATTCTTAATCACTAGTGTCTTATGTTTCCACCTTATCAGGCCAAAAGAGGTCCAGTGGGACTGGTACATGTAGATGCCCACGCTGATGTTAGCGCCACTATGTTAGGGGCAAAAATCACCCATGGTACACCCTTCAGACGGGCACTGGAGGAGGAACTCATTGACCCTCACGCTACCATCCAAATTGGACTTCGTGGTAGCCAAAACTCAGAAGAAGGAAATACATGGCAACAGAATCAGGTAAGATATGGGAGACAGTACTGCCATAAAGATTTTTAACAGCAGCTTTGTGGCTCATGATCTGTCATAATGCTCATTAATGGTATTTCTGAAAATCTTGATCATGAAGCTGAGTGTCGGTACTGCTAGAGGTCTTGATCATCATGCTAACTATAAAGCTGAAGATCTTGATCATAATGCTCAGAAATGGTACTGCTGGAAGTCTTGATCATAATGCTCTGTTATGCTGCATCTGGAAGTCTTGATCATGATGCTCAGTAATGGTGCTCAATAATGGTACCACTGGAGGTCTTCATCATGATGCTCTATAATGGTACTGCAGGAGGTCTTGATCATGATACTCACTAATGGTACTGCTGGACGTCTTGATCATGATCCTCAATAATTGTACCGCTGGAGATCTTGATCACGATGCTCAGGTATGGGGCTGCTGGAAGTCTTAATCATGATGCTTGATAATAGTACTGCTGGAGGTCTTGATAATGATGCTTTTTAAAGGAAATGCTGGAGGTCTTGATCATGATAATCAGTAATGCTATTGCTAAAAGTCTTGATCACGATGCTCTGTAATGGTACTGCAGGAGGTCTTGATAATGATACTCACTAATGATACTGCTGGAGGTCTTGATCATGATGCTCAATAATCGTGCCGCTGGAGGTCTTGATCAAGACTCTCAGGAATGGGACTGCTGGAAGTCTTGATCATGATGCTCTGTAAAGGTACTGCTGGAGGTCTTGATCATGATGATCTGTAATGATATTGCTGGAGGTCTTGATCATGATGCTCAGTAAGTCTTCATCATGCTGCTCAGGAATGGCATTGCTGGAGGTATTGATCATAAGGGTCATTAATGGAACTGCTGATGATCTTGATCATAATGGTAAGTAATCGTAATGCTGGAGATCTTCATCATAATGCTCAGTAATGGTACTCCTGAAGGTCTTGTTCATGATGTTCAGTAATTGTACTACTGGAGGTTTTGATCATAATGCTTTGCAATGGTACTGCTAGAGGTCTTGATCATGATACTCAGTAATGGTACTGCTGAAGGCCTTGATAAGAGTACTCAGTAATGGTACTACTGAAGGTCTTGATCAGGGTGCTCAGCTGGCAGACCGTTACTGCTGTCGCGCTATTGCCAAGTGTACGATAACCTTACTCTTGGTTTTCAACCACCACTGAGTGATTCAGCATTTTTCGAAGCGGAGTAATTGAGGCAACGCTCTGACTCTGTTTTCACGACTACGCAGGCGATTCTACACCTACGTAGAGGAGACTCTGTTAGAGAGCCCCTCGGTTAACCACTTCTTCAGTAGGCGCTCGCCTATTTGAATTTTTCTATATCTCTTTACTTCGTATCTTCGCTCGGCGGCGAGACCCCATACCAGTCTAGCTTAGACTGGACGGTTCGTCCCAAGGCCCCTCCTTTTTAACCCCACCTCACCTCCCAGCGGGATTATGGGGACGGAAGGGGAGGTCAGGTACCAACCATCCTTGCCGATCCACTTAAGAAAACCGTGATCGTGCGGTACAACTTGAGTTGGGGGTTGCGAATCCTATATCCTATTCACCTATCCTTACGGAACTCCTACGTTTATCAGGGATCAACCAACGAAAGACCACACACAGATACACAACACTTGCTACAATGTCTACTAACGTTAGCCTCAAACACAAAGATAAGAACAAACAGATATCCAGGGAGAAAATTTGTGAGATAGCTTATGGGAAGCTAAATATCCCTTTTGTCCACCTTTACCCGTCGAATGATGGATACAAGGCTGTCTGCCGTGACGAAAAGGAAGCAGGCAAGATCCTTACTGCCGAAGCTGGGAAAATCTTCGAGGCCGAAGGTATTATTGTCATGATGCCTCCGGACATGCGAGCTAGGCGCACCGTTTTTGTCCGGAAACTGGACCAGCATGTCGGCAGTCACAATGAGGCTGAAATCAAACAGGAAGTTGAAGGTAAAAACGCATATCTGAAAGTTGCTGAAGTAATCAAGATTAAGAACTTCAGTCATGTACTTAAAATTAGTTTCGAGGAAATTCAGATGGCAGAGGCAGTCCTCCAGAGAGGATTCCTCGCTTTCAACATGTCCATCACACCGGACCAGATTCAGGGGAGACATTTGTCATCCAACTCACATGCTTCAAATGCTACAAGATGGAAGACCATACTTCCAAGAATTGCAAAGAAGCTGACACGATATATTGCTCTGAATGTGCAGAGACCGGTCATAAGTGGTCTGACAGCAAAAATACCTTTTTCAAAAGCCTGTTTAAACTGCAAGCGACTCGGGCATGCAACTTACACGTAGCACAGAACTATGGCAATGGCTTGCCCATGTAGAAAACTCCTTATTAAAACCAAACAAAAGGAGGAAAAAACAAAGAATGCAAGCAAGCAACAACAAACCTTTGCTAACATAGCGAACAAAGCTGTTGCGGCAGCTAAGAAGCCTGAGGTTACTACTGAAATAAGACTGTGACGTGAAGCATACGAAACACTTTTGACTAGTATCATGCATGCTCACGTCATGAATATATGTAAGCCTGGATCCTACAAAACAGAACTCTACAGGATGTTAAGAAACTACTTAGAGGAGATGTGGTTCCCGGAGAACCCAGACTGCTCAAAACTACAGCAGATGATCTGCATGTTGCACAAAAGACGAACAACAAGAAAACTATTGATACGACCACGGACATTGACACCACTGATGACTCGTCAGAAGAGGAAGAGGAATCTACTAATGAACCGGATGAGGCAGTCTCACGAGATCCAACAAGGAGACTCATGTGAAGCATTCAAAGTTTCGGCTTCAGGATCAACTGCTCAGACAACAAAATCAAAGAGAACTGAAAACAACACCACTGAAGGAAAAGACATTGGTTTAAGGATTTACGTTTCTGAACATAGACCTTATCCAACGAAAGAACCGATTACAGAAGATATTGTAGCAGGAATCAATGAAGGACACTAGAAATGGACCTACGAGAATAGCCTTTATACACAGGACCAAATTATGACGATGATTGAAAATGGAACAATTTAGGAGCAAAAGAGAGACTTAAAAGAGTTGACGAAGCATACTATAGAAAACTCAAGATCAGTCCACAGGAACATTCAGCATCACAGCCACAAAGAAAGCACGAGAAGAAATAATGCAAAGTCTAAAAGAAAAACACTTACGATTATACAACACAACGTACGAGACTGGACCACGACGAAACACAGCCTTTGTAACATATACCACAGTATTGATCCAGACATAATTTTAATAAACAGTCACGGTAATAAGTTGACAGAGAAAATTAAGATCAATCATAATGTTCACCAAAGGAATAAAACAGGAGAGAAAAATGATGGTGTGTCTATAGCATTAAAGAAAAGTGTTGAATAAAAAATTATTGAAGATTTTGAACATGAACTGTTAGGTGCTGAAGTAAGCACTACGGCCGGAGACATAATAATATCAACAATATACGTACCCCCTAGAAGACCTTATGTACCGGCACAAGATCTATTGAAAGGGATAAATTCCAATTGTCCAACATACATACTAGGGGATTTAAACGCTAAACACCACATCTTTGGAGATAACGCAAATAACAATGTAGGAAAAGCCTTAAGTGTCCAAAAGCGTTCGACAAAGTTTGGCACATAGGCTTAGAATACAAATTATTACAACTAGGGCTCTCAAAAGCCTATGAACAATTATTATGTGACTACCTTGTCGATCGGGAAGCATACTTAAACATCGGAGATTCACTGGACCACCCATACAACTACAAAGTGGATTCCCACAAAGTGGCTGTCTCTCTCCAACACTGTTTATCCTATATACATCGGATATGCCTCCACCAACACGGTACAGTGAATACATATCGTACCCAGGAAGGTCACAAGCGTTAATGGCAAAACACACTGCCACGGCTACAGAAAGTATTAATGATTTTGAATATAAATGGAAAATTAAAACCAACATAAATGAATTCAAAGTCATTCCTATAGCGAAGATAAAAACAGATCCGATAATTGTCCAGGGAAATCTTTACCCATATACCAGAGAAGGTACTTTGTTGGGCTTGAAAATTACCAGCAGGGGCATATCGAACTTTGTCACCCAAAAAGTACTCAGAACCAGAGGTATATTGGATAAATTGCAAATTGCAAAGATTTAGATGCAGACACTACAAGAATAAGAAGAAATTATATATAGCATTAGTTAGATCAGTGTTGGAATATCCACCAGTTCCATTACATATAATCAAACACACAAACATGAGGAAACTACAGGTGGTTCAAAACAAGGCCCTACGATTCATCTTTGACATCAGTTACCCAGAAACCCCAACATGTGAAGAGCTACACCAAAGAGCAGATCTCCCACCAATCAGTGTTTTACTTCACGAACGAGCAAAAACCATCTGGGAAAAAACTGAAGATCTTAATTCAGAAACTTTTCAAAATTGGATTGTTGACAGAAAAATATAGAAAAAAGACAGTATTGGTTTACGAGCAGTAGGGAACTTACACAATCAGTCAACCCAACACCCAACACCAAAATACACATAAAAGATGGGGTAAGCAGCCAGAAACACAAGGACCTGGCGAGCCCCCCAAAAAAATTACACTTAAAGAATTACTACACAATTAAAGCCCTAAAACTAAAAAAAAAAAAAAATATTAAAAAGATGGGGTACACAACCAGTACCACAAGGACCTGGTGAGCCCCGCCCCCCACAACTTTAAACAACATAGCAATGGTTATCTGGAACACCGATATGTGACAAAAACCTGACGACTAAGAACTCTCACTCAAAAATAGAGATTTTAACTTTTTTCTGCGAACAATGTAGTTCTCAGGTTGATCCCGGAGTCTTTTATACTTTTCCTATACTTCCCATTTCCTACTGTTCTTCTCCTCAGACAACCCCCCATCCCCACTCCCTCCAAAACCCTCCCAACCTCTTCCATCCCCCATACCCGACCCTCCAATCAACGCCAAGACTGACGAAATCTCCGTCTTCACTTCAGCCACAAGTCAAGAGGCATACCACCCCTCTTCTCACTTACTGGGGTATTGTTAGAGCCGACAGTCTTATGTATGCCATATTGAAGAGATTGTCTTACGAACGGCAGTGACGAAAACAGAAAGGAAGGAGGAGACAGACAGACAAGGAGAGGATAATGCACACCGCAAACCACAAAACCTTGTTAGGTCCAAGGACGGAGGCAGACCTGCCTTACCAAGTGTTGTGTCCGGGTCCTGCCCCGGTGGGTTGTGATACCCGCCACCAGGTGCACCGTGTTACTGGCCAGGTGTGTGGCCACCACCAGGTGCACCGTGTTACTGGCCGGGTGTGTGGCCACCACCAGGTGCACCGTGTTACTGGCCAGGTGTGTGGCCACCTTCAGGTATACCGTGTCACTAGCCATGTGTGTGAGTAGCATCAGGAGCAGCAGGGTTAGGGCGCTGCGGCAGGTGTGAGTGTGGCGCGGGTGTTGGCACGCCCTGCTACCCAGACTCACGCCCGCCGTACTTGCTGGGACAGAGGGTGTGGGCGGGAGGCCGCGGCTGTGGACCATTAGAACAGGAAGTCGGCGATGTCTTATCCCTTGGAGGCACTGGGCCCATTCAACCAAAACATGGTGAATTGACAACGGTATCGTAGTATATATTCAATTCGGCATTTGTTTGGGCGTTGTGTATTTGCGCTGAGTTACGAGGGTTTTTTAGAATCGAGCCAAGAAGCAACTCCCAGGTGGTAGCTGCCTCAGTAGGTGTAGAAAGACCTTCAAGCTACGTAACCCACCTGGGACAGGGTGTCGGACAAGGTCATGACGGGTTTGATATATCGACTCATTATGCAGGTTGATGTGCAGGTAGAGACTGACGATTCACCTCCGTGGTGGTGAAGATAAACATTTATTGTGGCAATAACAGCGTGCGAGATTGTGGTGAGGTGAGCCTAAACAGGCCATCGGTCATGTAGGGCATGGTTCCAGTGGTTCACGCCGCGCTGGAGGCAGGGAGGCAGGCCCTACCCATCATGGTTAGGTCTTCCCTGGGGCGCGGCGCTTGCCGGCCCTTCCTGCCAAACCCATAACAGTGCGAGCCTCACGCGGCCGTGCTGCTGATTCCACGTGGTCACGATATCACAACCTAAACTCGTACCGTCCACAACCAGTATTGTCTAATTTCAAATTATTGCGAGGATGATTTTTACCGTGAGTTTACAAAACCACAACATGGTCACCATCTTGAAAAGTCGATGTAACGAATCCTAGGAATGAAAACTTCCTGGTTCTTGAGCGGTTGACTGGCCGCGTACCGCTCAAAGATGTTCACCGGGGCTTGTGCGATCAGATCTGGTGAGAAGTGAAGCTTTCTTTTCCATCATTCTAGCAGTCTAACACACACACACACACACACACACACACACACACACAGATATTACCCAGGAGGAAGGGAACAAAAACGCCTCTCTAAAATGTGGTGTCCCGCACTGCTTAGTTTCAGGTCTGCTGTATTTACTGACCTTTGTAAATGAAACATACCTTATTGTTATAATGAGAATCTACAAAGAGAACTAGTTAAGCCACAACTCTAGTCAGATTACATTGTGAATCATGTACTGGGCAAAAGTAAAGTGTGTGTGGGACAGTGAAATAAAGCCAATTAATGATATCATGTGGCAGAAGTACGAGTCTCATTATATATATATATATATATATATATATTCTAGCTTAAGCTAGGTACCTATTTTCTTGACGAATCCCACAGCAGAGGATGCACAGGTGGAAGCCGCGAATAGGATTCGAAGCTATGCGAACACGACCTTGGGCGGCACATGAGTGCGCCATGGTCAATAACGCTGCTCACTACACCACTCATCCGATGACACCCTTCGTGATCTTTTATTTGCTTTCTGAGATTCTTTACTTCCTTCTCCAGCTGTGATGATTCTTAATCCTGTTTTTCAATGATTTCAACTAATTTTTCCAGCCTTGTTGTTAAAGATGAACTGCCCTGTATTTCATTAGTGATTTCCTCTCTGTTCTCTGTGGGGCATTCCTAGGCTTCATCCCCTAGGACTAAGTTCTGGGATCTTAGCGTTTTCCCTGTTTAACTCCATTTCTATTCAAAAATCACATAAAATACATATTCAAGCCTTGCTTGACTCTGTGTGTGTGTGTGTGTGTGTGTGTGTGTGTGTGTGTGTATGTGTGTGTGTGTGTGTGTGTGTGTGTGTGTGTGT
>JAYMFT010183533.1:0-12006 GCA_038088735.1 Panulirus argus
ATATATATATATATATATATATATATATATATATATATATATGTGTGTGTGTGTGTGTGTGTGTGTGTGTGTGTGCCAGTCTAATAGGGAGAATTGTCTTTCAACCTTAGTGAGCCGTCACTCTCTCGGTTACTTCAAATACTCGCTTGTGCATAATAGAAAATAGTCGTTTGTCTGCTGAATATGTATCTATACTCGTCAATATTTCTCGTTTGTCGAATATAAGAGGAAACAACCTCAAAACAGTAACATTTTGCCAGAAATATTTAGAGTAAGTATTGGGTTTTGCATTCTGTGATATCCTGTACAATGTCAACAACATTAGACAAAAAGGTAAACACTGCATCATCAATGCAAATTGCCTGCAAAAGTCAAATCGATGATTTAATTCAAATTAATGTAGATTACAATCTGCAAAGGGGAGGCTGCATTTACGACAGGAAAATTGGGCGAGTATGTCGCTATTGTTGGCGAAGCCAAATATATGGAGATCAGAAAGTTAATTGAATTGTCTACATCGACGCGAAAAAATTGGAAACCTTGGTATAAAAGTCAATATAAAATCTAAACAATCAATTTTGTTCACACAGCTTAATTCCTTCACGGAAGAGAAGCAGCATTTCATCACACTGGCCTCGGTGGAGAGGAACACACGTACAGTGAACTGGAAAAAAAAAAAAGTTTGTTCCCACTACAGCGAGAGAAGTGAAACTCCAGCTGTGATCAGAAGTCACATTTTCCTTAGAATTCCATCAAACTCAGACGTGAAATTCCAGCCATTCGTAAAATTGGTGGTAGAAGCTAACGAAGCGAAATGGGACATATAGAGAGAGTTACATTAAGTATTCAGCCTTGGTTCAGTGAACACGGTAATTCTCCGGGTTTACGGGTATAGTTTCTTTTATGTGTGTGTGTGTGTGTGTGTGTGTGTTACAGTCATTGGTTGTGTATGTTAGATTGTGTACCAGAAACATCTGTCTAGTTCATTTTGTTGTAGTTTGTCGGGTATACATGATTTTGGGTGGTGCGCGCTTGTGTTAGTACGTTAAATTGTCAAAGGTTTGTAAGAAGTATAAGTTTATAATGACAAAATATGCATAAGATATTGCAATCTTCTAAATACTTGAAAAGCTGTCAAATGTTTATCGAAATAATTACAATTCTCTATAGTCCTAAGAGATGTATATGAATAATAGCAAGATACACCAACCAAGCCATCTGTCGGGTATTCCAAAGAAGAACCCTTTAGCAAATACTCCTGCATACTTTTGATTTCCTTCCTAACATCTTTTAATCGCTTGTGTCTCTCTGTCATCGTTATAAATTTCAGGGTGATGCCGAGACTAGGTATCTCGTCGTCACACTCGTCTTGGTAAGTCACACCAAGACCTTGATCGTGTATCAACTTTTCAAAGGAGAGAACACACAAGAAGGAGCCAAATGAGGACTTTCCTTTGAAGGCTAACTCGTCTGTTCCTGATGCAACCTCGCTGAGGCAGGAAAAGCGAAAAAGTTTGAAGTAAGGACGTCTCGGTCTCGCTCGCGTTTCTCTAGTATAGCTGGGTCATTACATCACCACCAAGATGACTTGTGCTACTAACACTTTGCCTGCTCTGAGTGGTCCCGTTAGTTCACAAATTACTTTCTCCACAGAGATGAAAGTTAATTTGGTTTAAAATTCCTCTATGATATGTAGAACAGGTTGTTTACAGAAAAAGTGAAAATAGCAATGCTTTAGGAAACGTTAGCAGCTGGTTGAGGATGCGTGAAAGTGAGGTAAAGCATCTTGTGGTAAAGGTGAGGTCACGATCAAGATAGGAAATCTATAGATTAAGAGAGTTTAGGCAGAGATAACAACCAAGGACAATTTCCAGGTAGTTAGTCGGAGTTAGTAAAAAGAAAAGAGATATAGATGATCGGTAACTACATTAAAATATAATGGAGAATGACCACAACCTCACTCTTCTTGGGAACTCTTTGGTCAGGCATCTGAAAAAATATTTTTGATTGAAACATGAATGATAGGTGGCTCTGGTCTATACAGGACGAATCTGGGAGATATGACAGATGATACACAGAACGTTGTAAGACACAACAGAAGAGACTGTACATTAGGATCAAACAGGCGCAACAACGTAGCCTGAGGTAGATCAGCGGAGATCACAGGCAGGTATGGGGTTCCCATTACAACTAGCTAGCAGAAATTTTAGATTTGAACACCCCTGGAGTTAACTAAGATTTCCTAACAAGCGACCACAGGGGAAACAGATTAATCAATCTTATATTTCTGTCTTTCACAATAAAAAAGACTCACAACCTAATGTGAGGTTGCAATAACTTAGATTTAGTCGTTACCACATTAACAGTGATCACAATATCATCAAATCAACTGTAAAGCTTCGTTTGAACCTTAACGACAACGACGTGTATTTGATATCAGTACTGTAAACTAGATGATACTTTTACATGTAATATTGTTGGACAGATATAGCGCAACCTTAGAAATAGAAACAGAATATATCGTCGTGAGAGATAATATTCCCAGAAAGAAAAAGAGAAGCCCTGAGAAAGACACACCAAGCTTGATGACTAAATAATGAAAAATCTAATCAGGAAGCTTGGCCCAAGTCACTACCTACAGGATCAGGGAAGGTGTGTAAGATTACAGAGTTCTTCACGAACAAAATTAGAGGTATTAAAAGAGCATCTGAGAGGAGAAGTTCCCTCGGTGTGTAGAAAGACCGGAAAAAGAATTCTTGAGGTACAGAAGTAGTGGGAAAAATATCAAGAGTAATACAGACTCTAACCATCTAACATACGATATAAAGAAAATTGCTTCTGTATTAAAAGAAATATCTCACCTCATTATACGCTATTGAAATTTTTTCAAATGTGGCACGATCGCAAAATTTATTTTTGGGAGCAGAAGTGCACAACTGCACAACATACAAAGTTACAAAGCGATAAAACGGTTTAAAAAAAATAACCGGTTTCAATGACCTTTCCTAGAATGTTGAGAGAAAGCAACTGACGAATAGCATTTCTTAACGTGGCTCCTGCTTCCGGCATGGCATGCTCCAGTCAAGGACGTTCTTAGGTGAAGAAATAAAGAGAAAATGAAATCAGAAATTATGAAGGATTAGTAGGCTTGGCTATTAAAGCTGGAAAGGCTATAGGAAATAGAGGAGAGGAGAGATGGAGAAGGACTCTATAGTTTACCTGGTCAAGGGAAGGACGGTGTATCATAAAGGTCAATCTTCGAGTTGCCAGTCCCCCCACACAGAAACTGGGAAGCAGCAGCCAGACTCGTTCCTCGGGTTCTAGCCTTGGACCAGAACCGTTCGTCAAACTGAACAACACGTCCAGCCACAAGTTCTGTGTGTATGCTTCTGCGTATGTATGTATGTATGTATGCATGTATGTGTTTGAGTGTGTGTCTTTCTGTGAATGTAATGAAATGTTTGTGGTATGCATAGTGTGTGTACATGTGTATGTGTATTGTTCCGTATTTGTAATTACCTATTTGTACCCAGAATGGGGGAGGGAGTTTAACACTCAAGGGGTCCCATCTCTTGAACCTTCCTTACTAACAAAATAACTTTTCAAACTTCAGTATGCTGACCGCATTTATTATTATTTCGTTCATTCTTTTCCATTCATCCACCTGTTCTATACAATGAAGTAATCCTTTTCAGCTTCTTTTAACAAATTTCTTACTTAATTTCACTTTGTGTGATTTGGTTGTTTTATCCTTAGAGCTTTCGAAGAACTGTTCCCTTTTTACATAAAACAATTTGGTTAGACTTAAAGGTTCCGATCAGGTCACCCGACACTCTTCTCTCTTCTTTGTAAATCACCTCTCTCGGTTTTACTACAAATTTTTGCTGCCCTCCTCCGGACTTTCTGTATTAGCTCTTTGCGCCTCTTTATGTGCGTTGACCAAACTTTAGAAGCATATTCTAGTTCCTATATTATGTAGGACATAACAACTTAATGAATATAACTTTATCTACGTATCTGATTGCAATGTATGTGTGTGTGTGTGTGTGTGTGTGTGTGTGTGTGTATTTTATGTGTTGATCTGTACGTGAGTATTTATGGATTACGTGTATCAAAGGGTGTGTACAGGTTTGTATGAGGATGCGTTTGTGTCTCAGTACATCTGCATGTGTGTGATCGCTTGTATCTTCCAAATACTCATACAACTGTGTGAACACAAATTCACACCCGTACTTGATACATTTCATGAAATCCCCTCTCAGACCTCATCAAGACATCTAGAGAAGATTTCTGCAGGTATTCCAAGACAGTACTGCCAAATACTGTCAATTTATTCTGAAATTTTGTACAGATCCTCAACCCATGTGTGGAGTGAAATCTATATCAATTTGTTCTAGCGTGTATACAGCTTACTGTACAAATATAAATTTAAACTGATTTTGCTCCAATCGTAAATGGGTGCAGTTGTTTCCATGAATTAAATGAAGTTATATTTCATATACTTTAAAAAACATTATCCTCAATGATGGCTGCAACAGGTCATATGTACAGGTAACAACAGGGAGGTGGCTCCATCCAACCAGTGCTGTTGTGATTCGTCCACCTCCAGTCAGCTAATAACATGGCTAAGGGCTCATAGATATGTCCTAAGTGAATACATCACTGCATAAATAAATTTATACTAACTTTTCCCATTGGAGGTACTACTCTGAATTATTTGAGTGTAACGTCAAAATAAAATGTCCACATTTTGTCCAAAAAAACAAGGAAACTTTGGTGTTTATATAATGCTTCCTTATTTCCTTTTAGAAGTAAAAACCAATTTAGTACGTATAGCACGTTACATCCTGCAATCCATACTTCAGCTCTCGCAAAACATCCTTTACATAACTCATGTTTCAAAAGGTGAATTTAATAATGATTATTAAAAGACGTATAAACACTGAGACTAAGACACAAACCAAAGTCATTAACACTTTCCTAATTAGATTTAAACACTTTTTCAGGATTTCAATTAATAAAACTTTAGACACTGATTTCTCTTTTTAAAGAATTCAGCTGATTTCTAAAACTTTAGAAACTGACCTAATCTCGATAGAAACGTCACCACACTGATTTGATGTGAGAGTCGGGGGCAGGTATGTTTGGACAGGTGCTGTGTCCACCACGACAGATAAAGGGTCGTTAAACTTCGGCCATGAGAGGAATAGAGCGGCAATGTGACGGAAATGATAGACACGGAAATGACATTAGATTGGCCAAGTCTGGCTGAGACTTGGCCAATCTAATGTCATTTCCGTGTCTATCATTTCCACATATGAACAAGGACTTGCGACATACTTCATTCATATTTACAATCATACCCCTCAAAAAAAAATAATAATAAACACATGGCGTGGGCCAGCTCTGCACACGTATGGGAGCATGTTCGCAGGGATATCATGAAGAACATGTGCGGGCATATTCAGCATCCTCTACACGTCATGTTCACAAGTCTCATGTATGTTCAACCAGCCTCTGACACATGTTCATAATGAACGCTTGTGCAACGGCCCGTTCCCAGTGTATTTTTCTAATCACGGCGTGCTTAAGAGTAAACTGAGCTATGGGTTTAGAGATCCGGGTACCAATACAAGATTAGCTTTTATGATCTGACCAGGTCTCCCACCAGATAAAGAAGGTTCAAACACTTTTTCATGATACGTCCTATGCGTAATTCTTAAAATCTGCGATAATATCTCTCTACCCCTCACTCCGTTATTCGTGTTTTTGTCTAAATCACACCTTTGATAATTTTCTCCAACTTTTCCGTGACCGGTTGCCGTGTTCGTGCCGCGGGATCGCACGCACCATTTGTAAGCCACACCCTGAATTATCAACTTTTGCAATTTAAACTTCGGCCATCAGAGGAATAGAGCGGCAATGTGACGGAAAACCCTTACAGATGGCGAGTGACGTCATGAATGGGCATTGTGCCAGCTTGAATGATCAACGTAAGTTATATAAGAAAAAATCATCGTATGTAACTGATAATGGTTGAAAAATATTACGTGCACTGGATCATTTAACTTTTTTTTACTGTCTCTTTTTAAATTAATCAAAAGTCTTAGGAAGGTAGCTGTTTTTAATGGTACATCTATAATCATATACTAGGAGGATCATGGGGACACGTAGGAGTCATTAATCCTCATCTCTTCCTTTCACTTCCCCTCTCCTCTCTCAACTATTCCGTACTCTTCTAACTATAATATCCTCTCTCCCATTTTCTGCTCCCTTTCAACCCGCCATTCCTTTTCCTTCCTCTGTTGAGTCCTGTCACCTCATTTTCTTCCTCACTTCCCCTTTCTCTTTACTCTATTCTTCACTCTTTGACTTTCTCCTCCCACAGTGTTGCTAGCTTCTCCTAACTTCTCTCTTGCCTTCTTATCCTCCTCCTACTCCTCCCCTGCTTTTCTTACCTGCATCCATTGTTCATTATATTCAAGGCATCTCATTTAAATGAAAACCATGGTCATTTTACAAAAATGTGCCTCCCAGGAAGCAGTACTTAGCATATTATGATAACATGGGGAGAAAAATACAGCTCCCGAATTCCCAGCAAGTATTTAGAGAAACTGCAATTGAGGTAAATTATGTAATGATTGACGTTTCTCAATTTTGGTTAAATATAAACAACAGAGATTTCCTTACCCAATACGCAATTCCAGCGCACAATGTTCAACAGTGATACAGGAAATAAAGCAAGTAATAGCGTCTTCTTTGTTAAAGCTCATCTTAATCCTGTGATGAAAAATGTTGTAGCCGTTAATGAAATCGACTTCATTTTTGTAGAACTTAAAGATAAGCTTCGTAAGAAAATAAAAGGAGGATAGTTTATAGGCTCCGTACACAGACACCAGACAGGCGAATAGTCTGTGATAAGTTAGCAAAAATTTGTAATTTCTAAAGAACACAACTCGATCATAGTTGGAGATTTCAATAGTGGGGAAATCCCTTTCCATTATTATTATTATCATTATTATTATTATTGTTATTATTATTATTATTACTATTATTATCATTATTATCATCATTGTTGTTGTTGTTGCTGTTGTTATCAATAATAATAATAATAATAATAATAATAATAATAATAATTGTTAAATTCTTTAGCAGGTTTGGGACAGGCCTTGAACAAAGATTACATCATTTTGCGGGTCAAGTCAAAACCTCATCTTCCCTAAACTACATATTCACTATACCCTTGTCTTCACAAGACTGTTTTCCACACACCACCCTTAATTTCACTAAAATCTAATTTTCTTTACACATTCATCTTGACTAACGCTTTTCTACTTCCTTAGCGTTGCGACAGCCAATTTCCACAATGCATTTATATTTAGTAAGGTAAGTGTACTAAAGTCTTCTTCTTTACATCTCCATCTGCACAATACCCTTAACTTCACTAGGTTACCTTCATCGTCGGCCTATATTCAAAATACTCTTACCTTCTCTAAGCTAAGCTCATTTTGTGTTCAGTATACTCTTCTTCACTCCACCCTTAACTTCACAATACCCCTTCGTAAGCTAGGGTTACTATATCATTCTTCACTCCAACTCATCACTGCATTACCCCTATCTTCACTAAGGTAGCTTAAAGACCGGCCTGTCTTCACGATATCTTTACTTTCACTAAGTTAGATTCCTTCTGTGTTCACTACACTCTTCTTCACTACACCCTCATCTTCACAATACCCTTATCTTCACTGAGCTAAGTTCACTAGACTTCTTCACTAAACCGTTATCTTCACAATACAGTGAAAATTTCTAAGCCAGGTTTAAGGCGAGCCTTCGGTTGGCCATGAACTTTTTCCACAGACGCAGATGGAAAGACTCGCATAACGCCATTATTGGTGTATAGATTTTCCCTCTGAAGGAGGGGCACGTACTCTATTCTCCACGATTCCTTTTCTTTTCTTTGATTTCTTTTTTCAGCAATCGGAGACAGGAGAGAGACCACCTAGAAGTGTAAACTGATTAACCAACAAAAGAACGAACAATTAGTTCTGTAAAGCAGAAACGCACATGTTTCAATCACTGTTTGTAAGGGATTATTCCAGCTGAATATTATCCTTGTGTTATATACAAATAGTGGAAACAAACTCATCCCAAATACATATATCACAAGTTTTCTAAGGACAAAGAAAGGTAACATCTTATCTCTTTTTCTGTGTATCTAAACTAATAATATTTCTCAGAAATATATTAACATATGCGTACGATTGTGAGCATAGCCTTGTCTTAAAAGACTATATACACCTTGGACTAGCACAATTATTGGTTAGTGGATTGCTGAAGAGTCCATGACAAAACTGACATAAACTCTGATACCAAAAGAATCTCTATTGTGATGATGAATATTGGATACATCTTCCGGTGGCAGATATTAAAGATTTAAAACGAAGGTGAAGTATCAAACTGACAGGGGTAGCTTTTAACATTTGGACCTGGACCGTAGGTGTGTTAGTTCAAACATATGCCATGATTAATGCCATGCATTCTTGGCAGGAACATATGCTTTAGCAATACAGAGCATAAAACAAGTTTACCTTCCGCCGGTAATACTGTGAAAGTTAACCTAAAGTTAAAAAGTTAAAAAGGAAAGAAATATCCTCGTGAAATATATCCTTAGTTGGAAGTTACATGGGTCTGATTCTCTCATTGGAGAATTAAATCCTCTCATTAATGATAGTCTGAGTTTAATGATAACCAAAATGGGTTTTCATTAAGTTTGAGCAGTTTGTAAGAATTTGAGCTAGTTATTTTAAATGCAATTAATCATTTTACAATAAAACATTATTATTACCCTCTATCATCATCGGTTGTAGCATGTTATATTATTAGCATTACTATTTTTCATATAAACTGTGTTAGTGGTTGAAATCCAACATAATTCCACACCATCTCAGCCCCCATTTTCTCGGCTCACCAATCCCCGCCAGCTGCTGCTAATATCTATCAGAGAGTCTTGAATCTTAAGTCTCCAATATCGCCGGCAGCCAATCACAATTCACGCCTTGTCTTGTCCGGACTGTTATTGCCAGTTTCCAGGTTGGTTAAGTGAAGGAACGTTTGTGTAAGTGAAGGGACGTTTGTATAAGTGAAAGAGACTCGGTAGAAACGAACTTTATGAAAGGTTTCTCATGTGTGCCAAATCTTTCAAATACACAACACAGTATATATAAATCCAACGAAGTCATTCACTTAGAAAACTGACATCAACAGTAGACTGATTTTTCACGACGAATAAGTACACGAGACACGTCTTCCTCGAGTGTAGTTATGACTCTGGAAGTGATGAATACATATAGGTAAACAAAATAGAAGAAATATGAAAATTTGCCTAATATTCAAAATTTCAAATGTCTTTATATATGTCTTGTTTTCTTTCAAATAATAAAAAGGAAAACAAAGAAATACATCACAGTCCATTTACGACCAAACTGCTAACTAATCCACTAATGTATACACATAAAGAAAAAAAAAGACAGACAAACATACATATGTATACAAACAATCCAAAATAGAGAATCTAATCACATAGCACCAGGATCCCTTTTATGGGATTCCTGCAACTTCAAGACTGTGCTGCAATCGGTAACAGGAAAATGATAGATCCTTTGGAATGGAAAGCTCCTCGACGGGAAAGTATATTTTTCGTCCAATGGTGATGACGCCGTATCGGTGAAGATGGCTTTTCACTCGCAGTGTAACCTCGTGCTGATGGAGTTCGGCAGTTGCTCCTGACCATATCCCTTGATTCAACCCAACGACAGCACGAAATCCCTTGTGTAAATCATCGTTTTAATTGGCTGTGACTCACGCACACCCCTCACCCTCCTAAATGTTCAGGCCCCAATAACTCCAAGTCTCCTTCACTCCATCCTTACATCTCATTCTTAGTCTTACCCTCCCCCTCGTTCCCCCCACTCCTGACGTGCAGGTCCTCTTAGTCAGTCTCTCTTTGCTCCTCTTCTCCATATGACCAAACCATTTCAGGACGTCCCGGTCCGCTTTCTGATCTATACTTCACTTACTAGCACTCATGTCCCTATCGTTCCGTACAAGATCAAACCTACTGTAAACACACCACATACTGTTCGCAGGCATTTCATGTTCAACACATCCACACTCATCGATACTTTTGCAATTAAGGCCCAAGATTTACACCGAGACAACATTGTCGGGACTAATATTCAGGCACCTCACCATGATACATACATACATTGAAAATCCTAAATAACAGATCAACAAAACAGTCATCCCGTTTCTTTAAGAAATTCATCTGCAATACCATCCATCCCAGCCAACTTGCCAAATTTCATCTTACGCAAGGCTTTCACCACCTTTTCTCTCTTCACCAAACCACTCTACAAGACTTTCTCAACTCGCATAATTTCCCGACCCAAACGATGTCCTATATCCCCCACCCTTTCATTAAACACATTCAATAATCATTCAAAATACACATTCCATCTCTTCCTCACCCTATTACTACCTTTTATAACTTCCCCATTTGCTCCTTTCACCGATATTCTAATCTTTTCCCTTGTTTTTCTCACACAATAATCTTCCTTCCAAAATATCTTTCTCTCCTTGAAGTGAACTGAGATTCTTTCACCCCATCTCTCATTTTCCCTCTTTTTCAATCCCTGCACCTTCCTCTTGACTTCTTGCTGCTTTCTTTTATCCATCTCTTAACCATTTGCACCCCTTCTCTGTAAGTACCATCCATACTCCTCTCTTTTCTCTTTCACAAATAATTTTACTTCGTCATCCCACCATTCTCTACCCTTTCTCACCTGCCCACCTCCCATCTCTTTGATGCCACCCACTTTTCTCGCACATGCTAACACTGCTTCCTTAAATATCTTCCATTCCTCACCCACTCTTGTAGCTGCATTTACTCTCACCTTTTGCCATTCTGCTACCAGAATCCCCTGTCATTTCTTCGTGCACATCTCTTTTCCAAGCTCACTAACTTTCACCACCCTCTTCTCACTCATATTTTTCTTCTTTTCCGAAAGACTCTACAAATCTTCACCCTCGCCTCCACCAGGTAATCATCAGAAATCCCATTAGCTGCCCCTCTCAACACAATCACACCCAAGAGTTTCTCTTTTGCACATCTATCAATCATTCCGAAATCAAATAATGCCCCAATGCCATCTTTCCTAACCATGCAGGTATTCCTTTATAACAGTCCTTTTTCAGCACACAACTCCATAAGCTGCTCACCATTCTTATTCACTATATCAGGTACCCCATGCCCTCCAATTATTCCCTCAACTGCCACGATACTCACTTTCGCATTCACATCACCCATCACTAATACTCGGTCTCTTGCATCAAAACTGCTGACGCACTCACTCAGCTGTTCCCAAAACACTTGACTCTCATCATCTTTCATCTCATGATCAGGTGCATAAGCACAAATTATCACCCATCTCTCGCAATTCACTTTAATTTTTCGGTTCATCAGTCAGGAACTCACTTCCTTTCACACTTTCACACATTTCCATAAATACGGCTCCAGCAGGAGTGCTACCCCTGCCTTAAATTTTGTCCTCCCACCAATCCCTGACTTTACCCCTAAATGATTCACAAATAGTCTTCACCTTTACCGTTGAGTTTTGTTTCTCTGTGCCAGAACATCCAAGCTCCTTTCATCAAACATACTACCTGTCTCTCCTTTTTCTTCTTCTTGGTTACATCCTCACACGTTCAGACACTCTGCCGAGAGCCTTCGACAAGGATGAGCACTCCTCACGTGGCTTCCTCATCTGTTCCATTCTAAGAAATTAAAATATAAAAAGAAAGGAGCTTCTAGCCCACCGTTCCCGCCCCTTTTAGGCACGTAGGCTTCCGGAAGTAGATTTTTTTTCTCCCCTACTCCATATATATATATATATATATATATATATATATATATATATATATATATATATATATATATATATATATATA
>JAYMFT010183544.1:0-12006 GCA_038088735.1 Panulirus argus
CCCCCCCTTCCCGGTTACCTTACTTCTCTGTCTTCCATTCTCCTGATTATCTTATCTCACTTTTCTCCCTCTCCCTGATTACCTTACTTCTCTGTCCTCCCTTCCCCCCGTTACCTTACTTCACTGCCCTCTCTTCCTCTGATTACCTTAGGTCACTGTTCTCCCTTCCCCTCCCCCTCCCCCGTTACCTTATTTCTCTGTCCTCATTTCCCATGATTACCTTACATCACTCTTCTCCCTTTCCCTTATTACTTGCAGTCAGTCACCCTTCTTTTTCTGGCTGTTGTTTTCTCCCTCTCCTGAGTCTTAATTCATTTCACCTCACTTTCTCTCTCCTCTTACCTTACGGTTATGACGCCTTACATTACTACCATATCCTTTATAGCCTTACATCACTGGCCTCTCTCCCCTTACCTTTTGGTTATGATGCTTTACCTCACTGCTCCTTACCGTTACTTTACCTTTGTATCAGTGGCCTCCTTCCGATACGTTCCTTCACCAAAGTCACCTTCGCCTCCACCGGTGCCTTCCCCTCACGTCACCTTACGCTTCTGGCTCCTCTCCTCGTACAAAAACCCCTTCCATCACCTCCAGCCTCTCACTATTCCTTACTCTTATCTTACCTCGTATCACATGCGCTTCTCTGCTCCTCCACGGAGCTTCAGACTCACCCCAGAACCTGCCGTGCCTTACGTCACGCTAGCTCTCCAGCAGCGTGTGGCCTCACCTCGGTGCCCTGCAGCGTGAGTCGGGGCGCCCCCGACTGCAGGCCTCGCTGGAGGGTCAGGATCTGCTGGGCCACCACAGACAACACCTCCAGCTCGATGCGGTTGAACTCGTCGAAACAGGTCCAGGCCCCGCACGACGCCAAACCCTGCGGCACACAACGGTTCCTCAGTGCCAGCACTCACCGTGCCAGCCCCCAGGGGTGGTAGCACTGTACCAGCCCCCAGGGGTGGTAGCACTGTACCAACCCCAGGGGTGGTAGCACTGTACCAGCCCCCAGGGGTGGTAGAACTGTACCAACCCCAGGGGTGGTAGCACTGTACCAACCCCCAGGGGTGGTAGCACTGTAACAGCCACCAATGGTGGCATCACTGTACTAGGTCCAAGGAGTGGTAACAGTGTACCAGCGCACAGGGTTGGCAGCACAGAACCAGCCCCCAGGGGTGGTTTCACTGTTAACCTTAAGGGGTGGCATCACTGTACCAGCCCCAAAGGATCATGGCACTGTACCAGCCCCTAGGGGTAGTAGCACCGCATCATACCACAGGGGTGGTAGCACTGTGCCAGCCCCCAGGGATGGTAGCACTGTACCAGCTCCCATGGGTGGTAGCACTGTACCAGCCCCCAGGGTTGGTAGCACTGTACCAACCCCCAAGGGTGGTAGCGCTTTGCCAGCCCAAAGGGGTGGCAGCACTGGACCAGCCCTCAGGGGTAGTAGCACTGTACTATTCCTCAGAGGTAGTAGTACTGGACCAGCCTCCAGGATTGGTAGCAGTGGACCAGATCCCAGGGGTGGTAGCACTGTATCAGCCCCCAGTGGGGGTAGCACTTTACTAGCCTCAAGGGATAGTAGCACTGGACCAGCAACCAGGGGTGGTAGCACTGTACCAGCCTCCAGGGGTAGTAGCAATGTACCAGCCCTCTGGGGTGGCAGCTCTGTACCAGCCCCCTGGGGTGGCATCACTGTACCAGGCCAAAGGGGTGGTAGCAGTGTACCAACAGTCAGGGGTGACAGCACTATACCAGCCCCTAGGGGTGGCAGCACTGTACCAACCCCAAAGAGTGGTAGCACTATACCAGCCCCCAGGGGTAGAAGCACTTTACCAGCCCCCAGGGGTGGTAGCACTGGACCAGCTCCCAGGGGTGGTAGCACTGGACAAGCCCCCAGGGGTGGTAGCACTGTACCAGCCAACAGGGGTGGTAGCACTCTACCAGCCAACAGGGGTGGTAGCACTCTACCAGCCCCCTGGAGTGGCAGCTCTATACCAGCCACCAATGTTGGCATCACTGTACCAGGCCCAAGGGTTGGAAGCACTGTACCTGCCCCTAAGTGTGGTAGCATTGTACCAGACCACAGGGGTGGTAGCATTTTACCAGCCCCCATGGTTTGTAGCACTGAACCAGACCCCAGGGGTGGTAGCACTGTACCAGCCCCCAAGGATGGCAGCACAGCACCAGCCCTCAGAGGTGGCAGGACTGTACCAGCCAACAGGGGTGGTAGCAATGTACCAGCCCCCTGGGGAGGCAGCTCTGTACCAGCCACCAGTGTTGGTATTACTGTACCAGGCCCAAGGGTTGGAAGCACTGTACCTGCCCCTATAAGTGGTAGCACTGTACCAGACCACAGGGGTGGTAGCATTGTACCAACCCCCATGGTTTGTAGCAGTGAACCAGACCCCAGGAGTTGTAGCACTGTACCAGTCCCCAAGGGTGGCAGCACAGTACCAGAACCTCAGGGGTGGCATGACTGTACCAGCTCCCAGGGGTAGTAGCAATGTACCAGCCCCCAAGGGTGGCAGGACTGTACCAACCAAGCCCTCAGGGGTGGCAGCACTAATCAGGCCCAAGGGGTGGAAGCACTCTACAACCCCCCAGGGGTGGCATCACTACACCAGCCCCCATGGGTGGTAGCACTGTAACAGCCCCCTGTCGTGGTAGCACTGTACCTGCTCGAATGGGTGGCAGCACTGTAGCAGCCACAAGGGGTGGTAGGACTGTACCAGCCCCCAGGGGTGGCAGCACTATAAGAGCCCCCAGGGGTGGTAGAACTGTACCAGCCACAAGGGGTGGTAGCACTGTACCAACCCCAAGGGGTGGTAGCACTGTACCAGCCCCTAGGGGTGGTAGCACTGTTAACCCTAAGGGGTGGCAGTACTGTACCAGCCCCCAAGGACTGTGGCACTGTACCAGCCGCTAAGGGTGGTAGCACTGTACTAGTCCCGAGGAGTAGTAGCATTATACTAGCCCCCAGGTGTGGCAGCGCCGGACAAGTCCCCATGGGTGGTAGCAATGTACCAGCCCCAAGGGGTGGTAGCAGTGTACCAGCCCCCCAGGGGTGGTAGCACTGTAACAGCCCACAGGGGTATTAGCACCGTACCAGCCCTAAAGGGCGGTAGCACTGGACAAGCCCCCAAACGTTGGTAACACTGTTCCAGCCCCTAAGGGTGGTAGCAGTGTACCAGCCCCCAGGGGTGGTAGCACTGGACCAGGCCCCACGGGTATTAGCAATGTACCAGCCCCCCAGGGGCGGTGGCACTGTACCAGCCCTCAGGGGTGGTAGCACTGTGAAAGGCCCCAGTGGTGGCAGCACTGTTCTAGCCCCCAGTGGTGGTAGCACTGTTAAGCCCTAGGGGTGGCAGCACTGTACTAGCCCCCAAGGATTGTGGCACTGTTCAAGCCCCTAAGGGTGGTAGCACTGTATCAGTCCCGAGGGGTAGTTGCACTGTACCAGCCCCTAAGGATGGTAGCACTTTACAGCTCCTAAGGGTCGTAGCACTGTACCAGCCCCCAGGGGTGGTAGCGCCGTACCAACCCCCAAGAGCGGTACACTGTACCAGCCACCAGGAGTGGTAGCATTGTTAAGCTCCCATGAGTGGCAGCACTGTACCAGCCCCCAAGGGTTGTGGCACTGTACCAGCCCCTGAGGGTGGTAGCACTGTACCAGTACCTAGGGGTGGTAGCTCTGTAAAAGGCCCCAGTGGTGGCAGCACTATTCCAGCCCCCAGGGGTGGTAGCACTGTACCAGCCCCCAAGGGTTGTGGCACTGTACCAGCTCCTAGGGGTAGTAGCACTGTACCAGTTCGTAGGGGTAGTAGCAAGGGACCAAACCCCAGGGATGGTAGTAGTGTACCAGCCCCCAGGGATGGTAGCACTGTACTAGCCCGAAGGGTTGGTTGCACTGTACCTACCCCCAGGGGTGGTAGCTCTGTACTAACCCACAGGGGTAGTAGCTCTGCACCAGCCCAAGGGGTCGTAGCACCGTACCAGTCCCCAGGGGTGGTAGCACTGTACCAGCCCCCAAGGATGGTATCACTGTAACAGTCCACAGGTCCAGGGGTGGTAACACTGCACCAATTCGAGATCCACAGGTACAAGGGTTAACAATGTACCATGTCTAGAGGTGATAACACTGTAACAGCCCCAAGTCCACAGGTCGAGGGTGGTAACACTTTGCCAGCCCAAGATCATCAGGTCTAGGGATGGTAACACTGTACCAGCCACAGGTCCACAGATCCAGGGTTCACAGGTTCACAGGTCCTGGGGAAGTAACAATGTACCAGCCCCAGGTTCACAGGTCTAATGGTGGTAGCACTGTACCCGCCCCAGATCCACAGCTCAAGGGATGGTAGCATTGAAACAGCCACAGGTCCACAGATCCAGGGGTGGTAACACTGCACAAGCCCCAGGTCCAATGGTCTAGGGATGGAAACACTTTACCAGCATCAGGTTAACAGGTTCAGGGGTGTTAACACTGTACCAGCCTCAGGTTTTTACAGGTCCAGGGGTGGAAACACTCTACCAGTCCCAGGTCCACAAGTCTAGGGGTAGCAACACAGTACCAGCATCAGGTTAACAGGTCCAGGGGTTGTAACATTGTACGAGCCCCATGACCACAGGTCTAGGGGTGATTATACTGGTCCCGCCCCAGGTCCAGACATCCAGGGGTAGTAATAATGTACCAGTCCCAGGTCCACAGGTTTAAGGGTGGCAAAACTGTACCAGCATCAGGTCCACAGGTCCGGGGGTTGTTAACACCGTAAAGCCCAGGGTCGACAGGTCTAGGGATGGTAACACTATCATCAACAGGTCCACAGGTCTTGGGATGGTAACACTGTACCAACCCCAGGTCCACAGCTCTAGGGGTAGTAACACTGTACAAGCCCCAGGGCCACAGGTCTAAGGGTGGTAACACTGTAACAGCGTCTGGTCCACAGGTCCAGGGTTGGTAACACTGCACCAGCCACAGGTCCAGAAGTCCAGGGGTGGTAACACTGTACCAGCCATAGGTTCACAGACTCAGGGGTGGTAACACTATATCAGCCCCATGTCCACAGGTCCAGGGGTGGTACCACTGTACCAGCCCAAGGTCCACTGTCTAGGGGTAGTAACACTGTACCACCATCGGGTCCAGAGGTGCAAGAGTGGTAACACTGTACCAACCTCAGATCCATAGGTCTAGGGGTGGTTAGATGTACGAGCATAAGGTCCACAGGTCTAGGGGTGTTAACACCGTAAAGCCTAAGATCGACAGGTCTAGGGATGGTAACACTGTATCATCAACAGGTCCACTGGTCTTGGGGTGATAGCACTGTACCAGCCCCAGGTCCAAAGGTCAAAGGGTGGTAACACAGTACCAGCATCAGGTCCACAGGTATAGGGGTGGTAACACTGTACCAACCCTAGGTCCACAGGTCTAAGAATGGTAAAATGTAGTAGCATAAGGTCAACAGGTCCGTGATTGGCAACACAGTATCAGCCCCAGGTCCAAAGGTCCAGGGGTAGTAACTCTGTAGCAGCTACAGGTCCACAGGTTCAGAGGAAGTAACACTGTACCAGCCTCAGGTCCATAGGTCCAGGGGTGGTAAAACCACCAGCCACAGGTCCAAAGGTCCAGGGGTGGTAACACTGTACAAGCCTCATGTCCACAGGTCCACTGGTGGTAACACTGTACTAGCATCAAATCCCTAGTTTCAGGGTTGGAAACACTGTACCTACCCCATGTCCACACGTCAAGGGGTGGTAAAACTGTACAAGTCCCAGGGTCACAGGTTTAGGAGTGGTAACACTGTACCAGCATCAAGTCCACAGCTAAAGGGATGGTAACACTGTACCAGCCCCAGGTTTACAGGTCCAGGGGTGAAAACACTCTACCAGTCCCAGGTCCATAAGTCAAGGGGTAGCAACACAGTACCAGCATCAGGTTAACAGGTCCAAGGGTGGCAACACTGTACGAGCCCCATGTCCACAGGTCCATGGGTGATAACACTGTACCAGCATCAGGTCCACAGGTCCAGGGGTGATTATACTGTTCCCTCTCCAGGTCCAGACATCCAGGGGTGGTAACAATATACCAGTCCCTTGTCCACAGGTTTAAGGGTAGTAACACTGTACCAGCAACAGGTCCGGGGGGTGTTAACACCGTAAAGCCCAAGGTCGACAGGTCTAGGGATTGTATTTTTATCATCAACAGGTCCACAGGTCTTGAGGTGAAAACACTGTACCAGCCCCAGGTCCAAAGGTCCAGGGGTGGTAACACTGTACAAGCCCCAAGGCCACAGGTCTAAGGGTGGTAACACTGTAACAGTGGTCCACAGGTCCAGGGGTGGTAACACTGCACCAGCCACAGGTCCAGAAGTCCAGGGGTGGTAACACTGTACCAGCCTCAGGTTCACAGTTCCAGGGATGGTAGCACTGCACCAGTTACAGGTCCACAGACTCAGGGGTGGTAACATTGTACCAGCCACAAGTCCACAGGACCAGGGGAGGTAACACTTTACTAACATCAGGTTAACAGGTCCAGGGGTGGTAACTCTATACCAGCCTCAGATCCAAAGGTCTAGGGGTGGTAACACTGTACCAACATCAGGTCCGCAGGTACAGGGGTGGTAACACTGCATCAGCCCCAGGTCCAATGGTCTAGGGATGGTAACACTATACCTGCATCAGGTCCACAGGTCCAGGGGTGGTAACTCTATACCAGCCCAAGGTCCACTGGTTTAGGGGTAGTAACACTGTACCAGTCCTAGGTCTACAGTTCTAGGGATGGTAACACTGTACCAGCATCGGGTCCAGAGGTGCAAGGGTGGTAACACTGTACCAACCTCAGGTCCACAGCTCTAGGAGTGGTTAAATGTACCAGCATAAGGTCAACAGGTCCGTGGTGGCAAAGCTGTATATGCCCCAGGTCCAGAGGTCAATGGGTGGTAACACTGTATCAGCTCCAGGTCAACAGGTCCAGGGGTGTAACACCACCAGACACAGGTCCATAGGTCCAGGGGTGGTAACACTATACCAACATCAGGTCCACAGGTCCAGGGGAGGTAACACTGCACCATTTCCAGGTCCACAGATCTTGGGGTGGTAACACTGTGCCAGCATCAGGTCCACAGGTCCAGGGGAGGTAACACTGTACCAGGATCAGGTCCACAGGTCTAGCAGTGGAATCACTGTACCATCAACAGGTCCAAAGGTCCAGGGTTGATAACACTGTACCATCCCCAGGTCCAGAAGGTGGTAACACTGTGCCAGCGTCAGGTTCAGAGGTCCAAGGATGGTAACACTGTACCAGCTTCTGGTTCACAGGTCTAGGGGTGGTAAACATTGTACCAGCATCAGGTCCATAGGTCCAGGGGTGGTAACACTATACCAGCATCAAATCCACAGGTCTAGTGGTTGTAACACTGCACCAGTCCTAGGTCCACAGGTCATGGGGTGTTAACATTGTGCCAGCATCAGGTCCACAGGTCCAGGGATGGTAATACTGTAACAGCCCCAAGTCTACAAGTCTAGGAGTGGTAACGCTGTACCAGCAGCAGGTCGACAGGTCAAGGTTTGGTAACACTGTACCACCCCTTGGTCCAGAGGTCCAAGGGTGGTAACACTGTACCAGCCCCTGGTTCACAGGTCCAAGGGTGGCTATAGTGTATTAGTTCAAGGTCCACAATTCCAAGGGTGGTAACACTTTACTAGCATCAGGTTAACAGGTCCAGGGGTGGTAACACTGTATAAGTCCCGGGTCCACAGGTATAGGGGTGATAACACTGTACCAGCATCACGTTCAGAGGTGCGAGGGTGGTAACACTATACCAGCCTCAGATCTGCAGATCCTGGGATGGTAACACTGTACCAGCACCAGGTCCATAGGTCCAAGGGTGGTAAAACTGTACCAGCCTCAGGTCCAAAGGCATAGAGGTGATAACAATGTACCAGCTACAGGTCCACAGATCTAATGGTGGTAGCAATGTAACCGCCTGATGTCCACAGGTCTAGGGGTGATAAAACTGTACCTGCCCCATGTCTATAGGTCCAGGGATGGTAACACTGTACCAGTATCAGGTCCATAGGTCTAGTGATGGTAACACTGTACCAGCATTACGTGCCAAAGTTTCAGGGGTGGTAACACTGTATCAGCATCAGGTCCACAGGTCCAGGGGCGGTAACGCTGTACCAACCCAAGGTTCAAAGGTCCAGGGCTGGTAACACTGTAACAGCATTACGTGCCAAAGTTTCAGGGGTGGTAACACTGTATCAGCATCAGGTCTACAGGTCCAGGGGCGGTAACACTGTACCAGCATTAGGTCCATAGGTCCAGGAATGGTAACGCTGTATCAGTATCAGGTCCAAAGGTGTAAGGATGGTAACACTGTACCAGCCCCAGGTCCACAGGTCTAGGGTGGGAACACTGAACCAGCAACAGGTCCATAGCTCCAGGGATGATAACACTGTACCCTCCCTAGTTCCACAGCTCCAGAGATGGTAACACTGTACCAGCCCCAGGTTCACAGGTCCAGAGGCGGTAACACTGTACCAGCATTAGGTCCATAGGTCCAGGGGTGGTAAAGCTGTATCAGTATCAGGTCCAAAGGTGTAAGGATGGTAACACTGTACTAGTATCAGGTCCACAGGTCCAAAGGTGGTTATACTGTATCAGTCCAAGGTCCACAAGTCTAGGAGTGGTAACACTGTACCAGCATCAGGTTAGCAAGTCCAAGAGTGTTAACACTGTACAAGCCCCAGGTCCATATGTCCAGGGGTGGTAACGCTGTACCAGTTCCAGGTCCACAGGTCTAGGGTTGGTAACACTGTAGCAACATCAGGTCCACAGGTCCTGGGGTGGTTACACTGTAGCAGCCCCAGGTCCATAGCTACAGGGGTGGTAACACTGTACCAGTCTCAGGTTTATAGGCCCAGGGGTAGTGACATTGTACCAGCCTCAGGTCCAAAGGTGTAGGGATGGTAACACTGTAACAGCATCAGGTTCACAGGTCCAGGGTAGTAATACTTTACCAGTCTCAGGTCCACAAGTCTAGGGATGGTTACACTGTACCAGCATCAGGTCCACAGGTCCAGGGGTGATAACACTGCTCCCGCCCCAGTTCCACACATTCAGGGGTGGTAACACTGTACCAGTCCCAGGTCCACAGGTGTCTAGGGGTGGTAACACTGTACCAACATCAGGTCCACGGGTCCAGGGGTGTTAATACTGTACCTGCCCTATGTCCACAGGTCGGAGGGTGGTAACACTGTACCATCAACAGGTCCACAGGTCCAGGGATGGTAACACTGTACTAATCCCAAGTCCACAGGTCCAGGGGAGGTAACACTGTACCAGCATCAGGTCCACAGGTCCAGGTGTGGTAACACTGTACCAGCATCAGGTCCACAGGCCCAGGGGTGGTAACTTTGTAGCAGTCCCAGGTCCACAGGCCCAGGGGTGGTAACACTGTACCAGTTCCAGTTCCACAGGTCTAGGGGTGTTAACACTGTAACAGCATCAGGTCAACAAGGCCAAGGGTGGTAACACTGTACCAGTCCCGGGACCAAAAGTCTATGGGTGGTAACACTGCACCAGAATCATGTCCACAGGTCCAAGGGTGGTAACACTGTACTATCAACAGGTCCACAGGTCCAGGGGACGTAACACTGTACCAGCATCAGATCCACAGGTCCAGGCATGGTAACACTGTACCAGCATCAGATCCACAGGCCCAGGGGTGGTAACACCGTACCAGCCACAGATCTACAGGTCTAGGGGTGGTAACACTGTACCAGCATCAGGTCCATAGGTCCATGGGTGGTAACAATGTACTAGTCCCAGGTTCAAAAGCCTAAGGGTGGTAACACTGCACCAGAATCATGTCCACAGGTCCAAGGGTAGTAGCACTGTAACAGCATCAGGTCCATAGTTCAAAGGGCGGTAACAATGTACCAACCACAGGTCCACAGGTCTAGGGGTGGCAACACTGTACCAGCCCCAGGTCCACAGGTCTAGGGGTGGTAACACTGTTCCAGCCCCAGGTGACAGGTCTAGGGATGGTAACACTGTACCAGCCCCAGGTCCACAGCTACGGGGGTGGATACACTGTACCAGGATTAGATCCACAGGTCAAGGGGTGGTAACACTGTACCAGCTTCAGGTCCAAAGGTTTAGAAATGGTAACACTGTACCAGCATCAGGTCCACACAGGTCCAGGGGTGGTAACACTGTACCAGCATCAGGTGACAGGTCTAGGGGTGGTAACACTGTACCAGCATTAGGTCCACAGGTCCAGGGGTGGTAACACTGTACCAGCCCCAGATGATAGGTCTAGGGGTGGTAACACTGTACCAGCCCCAAATGATAGGTCTAGGGGTGGTAACACTGTACCAGCATCAGGATCACAGGTCCAAGGGTGGTAACATTGCACCAGCTTTAAGGTTCACATGTCTTCGGGTGGTAACATTGCACCAGCATAAGGTCCATAGGTCTAGTGTTGGTAACACTGTACCAGTCCCATTACCACAAGTCTAGGGGCGGTAACACTGTACTCGTCCCAGGACCACAGGTCTAGGGGTGGTAACAGTGTAACAGCATCAGGTCCACAGGTCCTGGGGTGGTAACATTGTACCAGCCTGAGGTCCACAGGTCCAGAGTTGGTAACACAGCACCAGCCCCAGGTCCATAAGAGATGGGCCAAGCGGTCGTAACACCAACCTCTGTGGTAAATACAGACATCTCCCCGTCTGTAGTAACATCAGAAAACATATCTTAGACTACAGTATTCTCATTCTAACCCACTACGTACAGTAACACAGGCCATGCTTATTGTTATACACATAAATCTGTTGTGAACACCATTTACGATCGAGTTGATGACCCGTTCAGTGAGGGTGCTTACCTTGAAGAACTTGGCTAGGGAGATGTAGTCTAGTCCGTCCGAGCAATTGAACACGACACACTGCTTGGCCACAGCCTTTGCCAAGTCCTTCGACGTCTCCGTCTTGCCCGTACCCGCCGGGCCTTCAGGGGCGCCGCCTGTCCTCACAATCAGATTAATACCGTCAAAATCACCATGATTACCAGCATGTCTTTGCTACTCTAGCATCAACAGGCTACACTAGCATCATCAGGTTTCACTAGCATCAACAGGCTTCACTAGCACTACCAGGCTTCAGTGGCATCATCAGGCGACACTAGCACCACCAGGCTCCACTATCACCACCAGGGTATACTAGCACCACCAAGCTTCATTATCATCATCAGGCTACATTAGCACCACCAGTCTATACTAGCACCACCATGCTTCATTATCATCATCAGGCTTCACTAGCTCCACCAGTCTATATTAGCACCTCCAGGCTTTACTGTCATCATCAGGCTTCACTAGCATCATCAGGCTACGCTAGCACCACCAGGCTCCACTAGCACCACCAGGCTTCACTAGAATCACCAGGCTATACAAACACCACCAGGCTTCACTAGAATCACCAGGCTATACTAACACCATTAGGCTTCACTATCATCATCAGGTTAAACTAACACCACCAGGCTTCACTAGCATCATCAGGCTATACTAGCACCACCAGGCTTCACTAGCATCATCAGGCTATACTAGCATCACCAGACTTCACTGGCATCACCAGGCTATACTAGCGCCACCAGGCTTCACTAGCATATCAGGTTACACGAGCACCACCAGGCTTCACTAGCATCATCAGGCTTCACTAGCACCACCAACCTTCACAAGCATCATCAAGCTATACTAACACCACCAGGCTTCACTAGATTCACCAGGTTTCACTAGCATCATCAATCTATGGCCATGGCCCCTTGTCCCCGGCTTCATGGGGTGCTAAGAATCTCCGGGTTCAGCCTGATGCTACTGCCAATGAGAGGGAGGGTTCTAGCAGTAGTAGTACCGGCCCCTCCCATGACTCTCCCTTCCCTGTGAGACCTTCCTCTTTTTCTATTCACTATACCAACATTCGTGGTCTCTCTAGTAACCTCTCCTCAGTTGAACA
>JAYMFT010183555.1:0-12006 GCA_038088735.1 Panulirus argus
GCACTTGACAGCCTGAGGTTTCCATCCCCGTACTGTAGCACCTGACATCCTGGGGTTTCCATCCCCCGTACTGTAGCACTTGACAGCCTGGGGTTTCCATTCCCGTCCTGTAGCACTTGACAGCCTGGGGTTTCCATCCCCCGTACTGTAGCACCTGACATCCTGGGGTTTCCATCCCCCGTACTGTAGCACTTGACAGCCCGAGGTTTCCATCCCCGTACTGTAGCACTTGACAGCGTGGGGTTTCCATCCCCGTACTGTAGCACTTGACAGCCTGGGGTTTCCATCCCCGTACTGTAGCACTTGACAGCCTGGGGTTTCCATCCCTTACTGTAGCACTTGACAGCATGGGGTTTCCATCCCCGTACTGTAGCACTTGACAGCCTGGGGTTTCCATCCCCGTACTGTAGCACTTGACAGCGTGGGGTTTCCATCCCCGTACTGTAGCACTTGACATCCTGGGGTTTCCATCCCCGTACTGTAGCACTTGACAGCGTGGGGTTTCCATTCCCGTACTGTAGCACTTGACATCCTGGGGTTTCCATCCCCGTACTGTAGCACTTGACAGCCTGGGGTTTCCATCCCCGTACTGTAGCACTTGACAGCATGGGGTTTCCATCCCCGTACTGTGGCACTTGACAGCCTGGGGTTTCTATCCCCGTACTGTAGCACTTGACATCCTGGGGTTTCCATCCCTATACTGTAGCACTTGACAGCCTGGGTTTTCCACCCATGGACGACACTATAGAGCATGGGGTTTCCACCCCTGGACCACAGGCCCTTGACAGGGCTTCGCCCTTAGTAGTAACCTGATCAAGTCTCATTCACTCCAGCTTTTATTCCGAATCGTCTCCTTAGTACAGCCCTGTAGCTGTAGCCAATGTTGAATGTGTCCACTGTATTATGTACCTCATAGATGTAGATACAGGCATTTTGTACGCACTGGGACCATAATGGCTGGATTAGCTATGGTAATGATTAAGGCGGGAAAAGAGATGAGTTTCGGGAGCAGAAAATAACATTACGAAAAAGGCCTATCCTCATAAATGGAAAGGCCTACCTCTCATAAGTGGAAAGGCCTGTCCTCATAGATGGAAAGGCTTACCCTCATAAATGGGACGATGAACCATAAGATTACCTGGGCTTCTGAGGATGGTGTGTACTGGTGTTAAGTGTCCCCCAGTAAAGTATACCCCAGTAAAGTGTCCCCCAGTAAAGTGTACTCCAGTAAAGTGACCTCCAGTAAAGTGTCCCCCAGTAGAGTATCCTCTAGTAAAGTGTCCCCCAGTAAAGTGCCTCCCTGCAGGGGTGTGTGATGCCACCATGGCTGTTTAATTTGTTTATGGATGGGGTGGTAAGGGAGGTGAATGCAAGAGTTTTGGAGAGAGGGGTGAGTATGCAGGGTGAGAGGGCCTGGGAAGCGAGTTAGTTGTTTGCTGATGACACAGCACTGGTGGCAAATTCGAGTGTGCAACCGCAGGAGTTGGTGACTTGAGTCTGGGAGGGCAATGTGAAAGGAGGAAGTTGAGAATGAATGTGAATGAAAGCAAGGTTATTAGGTTTATGCAAATTCATCTACCATGGTTGATGGTTCTGCATATTTTCATGTTTCATTCTACTTCATCTTAAGTTGGAGAGATTTTGTTGATGTTCTTCCTGTTTGATTAATTTTAAGGCTTCTCACAGACGGACATCTGCAGGGGATGATTAATTCCATCCTTCGAGTCATAAGTTCTTGCCAACTCATCAGGTTTATTATGCATTCTGAGCCTGGTGTGTGAAGGTATCCGGAGAAACTAGACTCCACGAGTGATTTGGTTATACATATGTCGTGCTTAAGACGTAAGCATATTGGTCATGCTGAAGGGGGCTCAGTGCCGTGAGTGAGGAAGGAGAATCACTAACGATCAGATTATCTGCCAAAGTGATTATTTGACAAGTTTAAGGGACACAGGGATAACAGACAGTTCATTGTGGAGTTTGGATGCCCAGTCATTGACCATGACTTCTTCCTTGCTTTTGGTTAAAGACGTCGTCTTCATCAACAGGTCTACCAGCCAGCCGCTCTAGTGTGGCTCCTTATAAGGGGGATCTATATTTCTTAAGTTTTTTTCTTTTTCAGTCCTGAGTCTCCTCCCTGAAGTATTCCATCTTTCCATGAGACTAGATTTTGATTCCCATTCACACTTTCCTACAGAATGTCCACGGTAGTGTCCCTCTGCATACAGCGTTGTGCTTCATCTTAGAGCTGTTTTACCGATCGACTCGCGTGTAGGAGGAAGTGTATGATTGGGGGAGGTGCCTTCTGCTTTACGGTCTTGTCTCCGTCTTTCATTACGTTCGGAAATTGAGATCATGTTATCTCCCCCATCATGGGCCACCAGGTCCCCTATTATCTTCCCATTCCATGTACTCCCCATTTATTTCTCTCCTATTTCTCCCCTTTCTCTCCTCGGTCCACACCTCTATGTGCACTTCCGTAACCTTCAACACCCTCTCGTCTCCCCTCTCTTGTCTTCCCCTCGCCTTACCTCACTACCGCGACAAGGTGGTGGTGGTGGTGGTGGTTTGCGGGGGAGGGAAGGAGGGAGGGAGGCGGGGAGGGATCCCAGGACCCAGCAAGAGCGCCCCGGGATTCACGCTCAATTTGGCCCACCGCCTGGACGCCTCCTCCAGGATCCGGAATTGAAAGTGACGCCGGCCGGGTGCCAAGACGTGAGGGGTGGAGTAGTGCCAGTGTCCAGGTGAGGAGGGTGGTGGTGGCACTCACGAGGACCTGAACACTGTGGGAGGTTGCCAGGACTGCCAGGGGAGAGGATGGTGGCACTCACGGGGCCTGGGCACTGTAGGAGGTGTGCCAGGGCTGCCAGGGATGAGGATGGTGGTGGCACTGGTGACCCACACCCAGGGACTTGGACTCTATTGGAGCTACGATGGACGTGGGTGGGAGTTAAGATTCGTGACCTCAAGCATTATCGAAATTACTAAATGGCGAGGGGGTCAAGTGGTCATATATAACCTCTGCGTATGGGCGCTTTGCAGGAGGTCGGAGAGTCACAGTGTTGACACGAGAGGGTCATGACCTGGCGTTTATAGACGGTGTGCAGCACCTTAGGCAGGAGGGAGGGTGTTTGGTAGGTGCGCGGAAGGCCTCAGAAAGAGCTACCTCCGATCCCTTCACTCCTGGTGTTTGCTCTCTTGTCCTGGGAGGGGCTACTTGAGTCGAGGGCGAGGCCGTTGCAGTGAAACTTACCGAGTTGGGGGAGAACTTTGGAAACGAGTTGAGGGAGGGAGAGGGAGTTGAAGAGGAGGGTGAGGGGGTTAGGGCACGAGGGAGAGACAGGGCGACCTATGGCAGCAGAGGAGAAAAAAAAGAGGTTGGTGTGTTTCCCTTGAGGAACGTGTGAAGTCCTGGAGGTTTTGTCGTCAACCCCAGTTCTCCGCCCCTTGTTGGCTGCTGCTGGTACCGAGTGGTGTGGGGTCCCTAGCCCTGGCAAGAAGACTCCTGGCCCTCGGGAGATGAGGTGGGGCCCCGGGTCCTGGAAAATATGCATGGCCCTGGGGAGAGTTACCTAGCCCAAGGGGCCTGGTTAGATGTCCTTAGCTTTGGAGGCTGAGAAGAGAGGCCCTTAGGTCTGGGAGATGTCTATGGCCCTGGGGCCAGGAGAGATGTTTATGATATAGGATCAGGGGAGATGTCCCAGGCTCTTGGGGAGAGAGAGAGGAGGAGGAGGGTGTTCAGGATACACCCCTGGCACCGGGAGCCCCTGACCCTGGGTGGCTTGGGAGAATTTCCTACCCTCGGGGGCTTAGAGGGAGGCCCTGGGTGAGGACAGGTGAAGGTTATCCAGGCCCGCAGGGTAGGCCAGGGTGAGGTCCCTGACCTTAGGCTAGAGTGAGGTTGGGGGAACACATGGGAGACACACATGACGTGGTTATCTGCTGGAGGACAGTAATAGTGTCATACATAACTATGTAGACGGAAAGAGCATGGTATCATAGAAGGCTCCACCCCACCCACCACTATAGATGTAAGCAGGATAGTAAAGCAGAAGGCTCCTCCTTACCCATCTCTATAGACGGAGACAGGATAGTGCAGGAGAAGGCTCCTCCCAACCCACCACTATAGATGGAGGCAGGATAGTAAAGCAGAAGGCTCCTCCCCACCCAGTACTCCCTACCGCACATAAGCCGGCAGGAAAATAACTAAGAAGAAACACAATGTAGCCCAGCGAGAACATACTGACAAGAAATATATATTAGGAAAGGATTTTGAGTAGAAAACAAATTGTATGATTTCAGCCGCTGAGTACCCCGTGGGAGGAATGGTGTGGCTGCTCATGTATGAATAAAAGGAACGTGGAATACATGCTTATTTAATTGTCCTTCTTGAGCAGATTTATCCGCTAAAGATTAATAATGTATTTGTTAAGCTGTGTTTTAAGCTTTGGGATAGCCTCCCTCTTGACAACATCTGGTGGCTGTTTTTTCCCCGTGTTCTGTTACTCTGCTCCTTAAGAAACCTTTACCCACGTTTGCATCACCAGTCTTCTTCCTTTGAACTTCATGGTGTTATTTTTTGGCCCCTCTATCTGTGTCTGACATGAGGAAATTAAAGTTGGTTATTTTATCAGTATTGTTAAGTCTTTTGATGAGTTATCTTGCATGGTTTCCGAGTCTAAGTTGTATTTTTTATCTTTTTTAAAGAAACCAGTTTTTAATTTCTGAGTCTTTGTTCAGAAGGTTTATGTGCAAGTATCGTAGAAAGTTTTGTTAATCTTTGAATTCCGTCTAGAATTTTTATTTTCGTCATTGATAAAGTTTGGTGACCAGAGCTGACCAGGTTATTCCAACTGTAGTTTGGCTAGGGCGATGTAAAGATTGAGTCCTGCGTCTATCGTTTATCGTTTTAAAATTTGGATTCCAAGTTAGCAAACATGATTAGAGGTCATGGGTTATTCAGTATTATGAATGGAAATGGCCAACAACTTGTAGAGCTGTGCGTTGAAAAATGACTGGTGATTGGGAATAACTGGTTTATAAAAGGGACGTACCACAAGTATACGTATTCACGTGAGTAGGGGAGATGGTCAGCAGGCATTATTGGATTACATATTAATTGGTAGGCGAGTAAAAGAGAGACTTTTGGATGTAAATGTGCTGAGAGGGGCAGTCGGTGGGATTTCTGATCACTGTTTTGTGAAGGCGAGGGTGAAGATTTGTAGAGGTTTTCGGAAAAGAAGAAACAATGTCGGTGAGAAGAGAGTGGTGAAAGTAAGTGACCTTGGAAAAGAAACGTATTTGTAGAAAGGCAAAAGGTGATAGTAAATAGAGCAAGGGGAGTGGGTGAGGAATGGGAGGTATTTAGGGAAACAGTGCTGGCATGTGCAGGAGATGCATGTGATATGCGAAAGATGGGAGGTGGGCAGATTAAAAAGAGTAGTGAGTTGTGGGATGAAGAAGTAAAGTTGCTAGTGAGAGAGAAAAGAGAGGCGTTTCGGTGGTACTTGCAAGTTAGGAGTGCAGATGCTCGGGAGATGTATAAGGGAAAGCGGCAGGAGGTCAAGAGGAAGGTGCAGGGGTTGAAAGAAAGGGCAAATGAGAGTTGGGGTGAGCGAGTATCGAGAAACTTTAGGGAGAATAAGATGTTTTGGAAGGAGGTAAATAATATGCGAAAAACAAGGAACAAATGGGAACATTAGTGAAGGGAACAAAGAGGGAAGTGGTAACAGGTGGTGATGAAGTGGGGAGGAGATGGAGTGAGTATTTTGAAGGATTGTTAAATGTGTCTGTTGACAGAATGACAGATGTAGGGTGTATTGGTCGGGGTGGTTAGCGAAGTGAGATAGTCATGAAGAATGGTTTGGTGAAGAGAGAAGAGGTGGTTAACACCCTTACTTAAGATAAATTGTGGCAAGGCGGCTGGAGAGAATGATATGCTATTGAATTTATTAAGAAAGGGGGTGACTGTGTTGTTGATTGGTTGGTAAGGATTTTTAGTGCATGTATGAATCGTTGTGGGGTGCCTAAGGATTGGCGGAATGCATATATAGTACCGTTATATGAAGGAACGGGGGGAAGGGTTAAAAGTGAGTGATCAAACTCTATTATATCTAACAGTATGGGTAGCAGTTTATTACGTGTTGCTGTGTCGTAAACTTGTTGGAAGTGTAGGTATATGATGCCTAAAGGAATATTCTTGAATCTTATTTATTATGTATAAGACTAAAGAAAGAATTCCATTTGTGCACTGAATTATGATCTGCTGCGAAACCCATCTTGATTTTCAGTTATTAGTGTATCGTCTAGAAATTTAACTAGTCTTATTTCCGCTTGTGATTTTACACTTTACGCTCGCTGAGATTTTTTGGTGAGCGATATGTTTTCACCGATAGTGTTTGCGAACTAAGTGATGTATATATTACAGTGCTTCTAAAAGATAGATAGATCTATCGATTGCGTGTAACAGAAAATTCATAACTTCTGTGAAACTACCCAAGATTGTTATAAGGAGGGGAGGAGGGAGATCTCAGAAACGAGTGATCAGCGAGAGAAAAATGCAGGTCAAAATCGTTCGATTCAGACAGACACATCGCCCACCAAATAAATCTCAGTAGGACGGAAGATATATAATTACCTTCGTAATATGACACCGAAATCCCAAAGTACAACTGATTGGTCGATGAACAATTTGACGTCCATTTTCAGTCTCCCTTCTGGTCGTTTACATTTTATCATTCATGTCCTTGAACATATTTTGTTGCTTCGTATACCCAGTGTCGCCCTAGTTTGTCTTTGTACCGATGCCATAACGCGTTTCTCGGCCCCCTTTTCCCTTGTGATGAGGACTCTTTTAGTCCCCCGGATCCCCACCCAGCTCTCACCACCTCCTGTGTCCCCGTATTGTGTCCACTGTGTGCTCTCTGAGAGCCTCCACTTGCACACCCAGTCGTGTGCGCCCTTCACCCAACACCGTCACAGGAGTGCTCCGCCCGTGTACACTTCGACCAAACAAAGCTCCTAAAACTACAGTAAACTGGTGTTTCATTCACGAGCTTCCAGGCCCTTCGGCACTTCCCAGAGCTGTGGGAGAGGTCCTTGACTTTAGGGAGTTGAGACAGAAGGGTCTCTATCCCTGGCAGGAGGAGGGGTAAAGGATGAGATGGTTCCTGGCCCTGCGGGTGTGATACCTGACCCCCACACGAGAAGGTAAGAGGTGGTTGGGAACTGTGGTACGTTGAGTGGATAGAATATCCTCTTGTGCTAACCTGGGGAGTTACTGGGGGAGGTGGCAAGGTCCCCTTCATCTGGGTGCATGAGTTAGACGTTCCCCAGACAACCCGAGGACAGAGGCAGGTCCTCCGTGACCTGGGAGCAAGAGATAGAAGTTCCCTCTTCCAATCTGGGGACAGAGGCAGGGTCCCCCTGTCCTGGAAAGAAGATAAAAAAGTTCCACCCACCCCACCCCATCACCGCCGTCGCCACCCTTCCTGGAAATGCCCTTGCAGTGTTTGCCTGTGTCAAGTGCCATGTTTGGGGAAAGAAGAGATGAAGACACCATGTTGTCACGTTTCGTCTTCTCGACGCCATTGATACAGATTCCGGCGCATGACTCTCTCTCTCTCTCTCTCTCTCTCTCTCTCTCTCTCTCTCTCTCTCAGCTCCCCAAAAGAAAATGGCCCGACATGTTTTGAAATGGTACAGCAGCTACGATAACATATTATCTTATTACAAGGCAAAAGAACGCCCGGATGTCATGTTTATCCAGCCGCCCGCCTCACAGACCTCTCCCCAGGACTCTTGTTTTCACAGAGATCAACCTGACACGGGCAGGCAGAACGTGCCGTAGTCAAGACCATCTCGAGTGAAATGAAAACCAGAAAAAGTTGAGAGAGAAAAAGAATGTAGAAATTAATCAGGGCTCTGCATTTGTTTGTAGACCTGGCTCTTAAAGGTAGAAAGGTTGCAAGAGGAGGAAAAGTCTAAAGGAGAAAGAGGATTTTTACAGTTTAGCCGTTCGAGGAAATGAAGAGGTATCATTATAACGGTCAGTCCTCGTGTGGTTGGTCTCCCCTCAAAAACTATACAGGAAGCAGCAGCCAGACGCGTGCCGCGGGTCCAAATCTTGGTGGGAGGGACACATGCAGACAGCTAAGGGAAATAATGGCCAGAATGATATCTGTAGAATAGGGAGGGAGGGTAGCAACATCATAGTGTGCAGAAAGGGAGGGATGCAGAGATAGTGCCTGGAAATTAAATGAAACGGAACGTTTTTCATTCAGCTCTCGTGCATAGGAAAGTGGAGAAAGAACCATCTCTAGTACTCCAGACTAGGGTGGCTGAAACCTCTGTAGATATAGAACGGCTACTCAGAAGAAAAATAATTACGGTGCTTGTACAACGCTCCCAGCTTTTGGGAAACAGATTTTGTGATGTTGATTATGAGGGGTGTCCAAGACAGAGTGGAGGATATGGTTATGCCCAGCATGTTTATGTTATTACAAAGTTGAATTATGGTGTTTTGAAGTTGATAAAAGGAAAACGAGTGATGTTTAGAAATATATGAATTGCATCTTAGTACTGGTGAGTTTATCCTGGTTATTGCTTTCCCATTCTGAGGCGCTCCACAAGTCCAAATTGAGAAAGGAGAGAAGTTCATAGCGAGAAAGAGAACGAGTATAGGAATAAAGGGAGTGGGGAGAGAACGGAAATGTGTAAAATGGAATCATCATTGTAAGAGTGAATAAGTTATAGAAGTTGATAAGAAGATCATTTAAGAAAAGAATAGAATAGATGATAGGACAGAACCTTGTGGAACACCGGAATAAGAGTGTCTAATGACCTAGCCTTCGGCGAACACAACGAAACAACAACTGCCACCCCCCAGAAGGATGTTGGGATGGATCTTGCGGACTTTGAAGACTAGTGAAGTAAAACCACCAATGATACTTTTCCAAGCCTTATTCCTCCCATGAATAGAATACTGATGTGTTCTGACATCATTCTACAAGGCAGGCAAAATTGCAGAGTGCAAAACGTTCGGAGAACTTTTATGGCCATCGTTAATGTGACTAAGGAACCGAATTACTGGTAACGGCTGACATCTCTGAGGCTGTACTCCCTGGAGCGCGCAGACGGGAGAGATATATCATCGTATATGCCTGGAAAAATCCGAAAATGCATTGTCCCCAACTTACGCCTGGAAAAACATCCTACTGGCGCAACAGGCATGGAAGGATCTGTCAGGTCCTATCTATAATATCAAAAGGTGCGATACACACAAAAAAGAGAAGACACCTTAAACACCAGAGATCCATGGCTCTTCGACACCTTACATTCATCCTAGAGGAAGACTATGGAATGCACAATGGAGAGGTTTAAGACTTCCTTGGACAAGTAATATCTAAATTTACCAGACCGGCCAGTTTGTGAGAGAGAGAGAGAGAGAGAGAAAGAGAGAGAGAGAGAGAGAGAGGGGGGGGGGGGAGTACGTGGGCCTGCGGGCCACAGCGTCCAACAGCTTGGTCGACCAGTGACCCAACCCCAGCAGCCTGGGGCCAGGGGGTAGAAGAACCGAGACTACTTCAGGTTCAGGTAAGACTTTTGACGGGATGAGAAAGAGAAGTTGTGCGCAGGTCAGCAACTGCTGTAACGGGTCAGCCAGAGGTGGAGGCTGTGCATAGAGCAGTTTGTTTGGTTCCTTGTCCCCAGGGCATACACCCGTCTGACGTATTCCCTGTCCTAGAACATACACCCGTCTGGCCAGTTCTCCCCCGTCTCACTGCATACACCCGTCCGACAAGCCAGATCCCTCCCCTCCGTCCCAATACATGAAACCGTCAGTCCAGCTTGCCCGTCCCAGAAGGAGGTTCAGTGGAGCCATGCCATCAGCGGATGGGAAACGCTAGAGAGAGAGCGAGAGAGAGAGAGAGAGAGGGCAAATATTCGCTCTCTCGATTGAGACGACTTCAGACTAACAGACTTCTTCAGTTCGCGTGGAGTGGAAAAAAAAAAAAAACTGTATGACTTCAGGATTTGTTTCCTGGAAGTGTTCGGTAATGGAAAGCTCTTCGACGTTTCTTTAGTTTCCAGTATTTCCCGACAGCCCTGACGCGTTTGGGATGCTTAAGACATAGTGTGATGTCCCACAGCCACCGGCTATGTGTTCGTTTTGCATCAACGGCGTTTAAAGTAGAATTGAGTGAATGTTGGAGACAGTCTGTACCTCACCTGGCGTTTGAGTGAATGTTGGAGACAGTCTGTACCTCACCTGGCGTTTGAGTGAATGTTGGAGACTTGTCTTTTATCACCTGGCGTTAGAGTGAATGTTAGAGACTCTCTCTCACTTGGCGTCAGCAGGAACTGTGTACGGGGCAAAGTTTGTTAACAGTCATGAGATGGGGTCCTCTGCTGTTCCACTTTAGACTGGATGATGGCTTCTGGCTCCAGTGACTGTAGACTATACGATGACTTTTAACATTTTTAACTTTAGATTAACAAGCAGTTAGAAAGTTGATAGTGGATAATTTTTTTTCGTTAACTCCAAACATATTTTAAATATTTTCCTTAATTCGAACTTGTGTTTTTGTGTGATATTTTTTTCCAAAATATCATAAGAATTGGTTTATCTTTTTTTTTTATGTCTTTTGATCGATAAAACAAAATCTTATTTTTAACATTAACTAAGTCTTCTCAAGGTTCCTTTTAACACTGAAGTTACAGTTTACCTGTAAAGCTAACCTTGCCTGTTCGATAAGGCCGCCTCGGCCTTACCTGGTAAGGTGTAAGCCCTTTATAAGGGCGAAGGGCGGTGTGAGAGAGGGCAGTGTGAGGCTGGGCCATCAGGGTAGACGGGCCGCCCTTTTGTGGCTTTTGCATGGTAGGGTGTGTGAAATGAATCTCTATATCCTGGTAACCATACGAGGATCTACCTACTTAATTGTCTGACTTACCGAACTTACCTACCTACCTACCTTTCTGCTTACTTACCTACTTACATACTTACTTATCTGCCTACCTACCTGCCTGCTTACCAGTCTGCTTACTTACCTACTTACATACCTACCTACCTACCTACCTACCTACCTACTTACCTACTTACTTACTTATTTACTTACTTACTTACTTACTTACTTACTTACTTGCTTACTTACTTACCTACCTGCTTACTTACCTACTTACCTACCTACCTACGACAGGGATTGCGGTAAGTGATGCAGTATTGTACTTACATCACATCTAACGTCACAACTGCTACCGTCACACCGTTATGACCACTGTCACCTTCAGCCACCACCACCAACACCTCCTACACAACTGTTGTACCCCCACCATCACCACCACAGTCACCACCACCAACACCACCTCCACCACAGTCACCACCACCACTGAGGCAACGGGGAACTTCAAGCCACTCTCTCGCCACCCTTCCAATTTCCAGAGTTGAAAAATCGTGTTGGTTAATTAAACTTTAGTGAGTGAACGAGAGACCGGAGTCTGGCTAACTTGTTCACGGACTTTGCCTCCTTCGCCAGTACCCACTACCACCACCACCACCCACTGGCACAACCATCACCCACTACCACCCACTACCACCACCACCCACTGGCATCACCTCCCACTACCCCTCCACCACCAAGGAAATCGTCCCTTGCAATTTTCTAATCATACCTGTCCTTCTCTTTAAGGCAATGGCCCCCTTCGCATTTTTTATTTATTTAGCAAATTATTTGAATTATCTTTTGCCTCCTCGAGTCCGCAGAGGAACATTTAAATTTTCCTCTTCTGGCTTTAGCTGGGGTTCCAATTTAAAGTTTTATTTTATGATCCATCGTTTATTATATCAGGATTTTGTAATATGTAAAAGCTGCTTCTGGCTCGGGTTGGTTCATTCCCCTGTTTTCGACAAGAGAGATGGCTATCCTGGTAGATTCTCTGCAAAGAAAAAGGATATATATATATATATATATATATATATATATATATATATATATATTGAAGCTCTTA
>JAYMFT010183566.1:0-12006 GCA_038088735.1 Panulirus argus
ACTGAAACCACAGCTCCCTATCCACATCCAGGCCCCACAGACCTTTCCATGGTTTACCCCAGATGCTTCACATGCCCAGGTTCTGTCCATTGACAGCACGTCGACCCCGGTATAACACATCGTTCCATTTCACTCTATTTCATGCATGCCTTTCACCCTCCTGCATGTTCAAGCCCCGACCGCTCAAGATCCCTTTTACTTCATCCTTCCACCTCCAATTTGGTCTCCCACTTCTCCTTGTTCCTTCCACCTCAGAAACATATATCATGTTTGTCAACCTTTCCTCACTCGTTTGTTCCATATGTCCAAACCATTTCAACACACCCGCTTCTGCTCTCTCAGCCACACTCTGTTTAAAACCACACGTCTTTCTTACCCTTACATTACTTACTCGATTAAACCATCTCACGCCTCATATTGCCCTGAAACTTTTCATTTCCAACACATCCACCCTCCTCCATACAACTCTATCTATATCCCATGCCTTGCAACCATATAATATTGTTGGAACTGCTATTCCTTCAAATGTGCCCATATTTGCTCTCTGAGGTAAAGTTCTCTCTTTCAACATATTCTTCATTGATTCTAGAACCTTCACCCCCTCCCCCACCCCATGACTCACTTCTGCTTCCATGGTTCCAATTGCTGCCAAGTCCACTCCCATATATCTAAAACACTTCACTTCCTCCAATTTTTCTCCATTGAAACTCACATCCCAACTAACTTGTCCCTCAACTCTGCTGAACGTAAAAACCCTGTTCTTATTCACATTTACTCTCAGCTTTCTCCTTTCACACACTTTTTCAGTTTGTCACCAACTTTTGCAGTTTCTCACTCAAATCAACCACCAGTGCTGTATCGCTGACAAACAATAGCTGACTCACTTCCCAGGCCCTCTCATCCTCAACAGACTACATACTTGCCCCTCTCCCCAAAATTCTTTACATTTACCTCCCTCTCCACCCCATCCATAAATAAATTAAACAAGCATGGGGATATCACACAACCCTGCTGCAGACTGACCATCACTGGGAACCAATCACTCTCCTCATTTCCTACTCGTACACATTCCTTACACCCTTGATAAAAACTTTTCACTGCTTCTAGCAATCTTCCTTCCGCATCATATATTCTTAAGACCTTCCACAAAGCCTCTCTATCAACAATATCTAATGCCTTCTCCAGATCCATAAATGCTACATACAAATCTATCTGTTTTTTTAAGTATTTCTCACATACATTTTTTATAGCAAACACCTGATCCACGCATCCTCTGCCACTTCTAAAACCACACTTCTCCCCAATCTGATGCTCTGTGCATGCCTTAACCCTCTCAATCAACACCCTCCCACAGAGTTTTCCAGGAATACTCAACAAACTTATACTTCTGTAGTTTGAACACTTACCTTTATCCCCTTTTCCTTTGTACAGTGGCACTGTACATGCTTTCCACCAATCCTCAGGCACTTCACCATGACCCATACATACATTGAATATTCTTTCCAAGCAGTGAACAACACAGTCACTCTCTTTCCTAATAAATTCAACAACAATCCCATCTAATCCTGCCACCTTCTCAGATTTCATCTTCCACAAGGCTTTCACCACCTCTTCTCTCCACCAAACCACTCTCCCTGACTCTCTCACACTTCGCACACCACCCCGACCAGCACACCCTACATATGCCACTCTGTCATCAAACACATTTAGCAGGCCTTCAAAATAATCACTCCATATCCTCAGTCTGTCATTACCTGTTATCATTTACCCCCTTGCCCCTTCACTGATGTTCCTATTTGTTCTCTTGTCTAATGCACATTTTTTAACTCCTTCTAAAACATCTTTTTATTCTCCCTAAAGTTTAACAATAATCCCTCACCCCAACTCTCATTTGCCCTCTTTTTCAACCTTTGCACCTTCCTCTTGACCTCTTGTCGCTTTCTCTCATACATCTCTGAGTCCTTTGCACTCTCTCCTTGCAAGTATTGACCAAATTTCCTCTTTTTTCCCTTTCACTAACAACTTTACTTCTTCATCCCACCACTCATTACCCTTTCTAATCTGCTCACCTCCCACCTTTCTCATGCCACATGCTTCTCTTGCACATGCCACCACTGTATCTCTAAATACATCCCTTATATATACATATACATATATATACATACAAACATATTGCAAGAGGTCACAGTGATGTGTGTGATTTAGTATATCCATAAAACCACAGAAATATGAATTATAAGTTTCCAGGTGCACTTTTGTGTAATGATCACATTATCAGGGGAGATAAAAGAATGAGATAGAAGACATAGAACAGTCATTTGATATTCAAGGACGAGACATACCTAAGGTGCTATTGGTATACAAGTGTTACCGGATTATGGTGTTCAGGTTGGTGTGTTTGAGTTTGGCATCATGCCTGTCATAAAATTATTATGTGGACAAGAAAGGAAACTGTTTAAAAATTTTACCAATGACAAATCTATCCAGTTTGTATAGGCCTTTACTATTATTAATGTTGCAATTTTTTGTGTGTAGAAGATTCAGTGATATTTTTTGTGGCAAAGGAGTTACAGTTTATAACTGGATTAGTGTTTCTTCTATCAATACAGTGGTTATGATTTTTAACATGATTAAACAAAGCAGATGCATACCAATTTGCCCCACATTGAACATATTCCAATTTTTAGAAAGTATTTTGTAAACAGAGCCCCTAGAATTTTCTGGTGAGTTTTTGATTAAGATATTCTTTATAGTATTGTCATTGATCAAGCCTACATTTACATTAAAGGATTTAAGCAACCTGAGAAGTAATGTAAAATTATCACCAAAAGGGAGAACTAAAAGATTTGTGGTATCAAGGGGAAGGTTTGGGTTTAACTCAATAAAATGATTTCCTTGCCAGCTTAAGGGAATTATCAATGAAAGATCTAGGATACTTTAACTTGGATCCAACAGAGTATATCTACTCAAACTCATCATCAATATATTCTGGACTGCATATACGTAATGCCCTAAGGAACATTAACTGGAAAGATGATAATTTAACTCTCATGTTGAGCTGAGTAATAATGAATATATGAACAAACATTGGTAGGTTTTCTGTACTTGCTAAACTTAAAACATGTTTCTATCCCAATAGATTATGCAATCTAAAAATGGTAACATATTGTTATTTTCCACTTTCATAGTAAAGTTGAGAGAAGGTACTAAATTAAGTAAAGGGAGAAATGTTCGTAAATTTTTGTTTGTTGGCCATGCACAAAGATTATCATATATATGCCTAAACCAAATTACCTTAGAGGGTAAGATATCCCTTAGTAATTTTATTTCTTAGCATAATATTCTCCATTAAATTGAAATACACAGTCTTTTATACACAATTCAAGAAAAACAGAATTCATAACAAGTAGATCAGTATTATCCAAGACATCAACCAAATATTCTAAAAGGTCATCAACTGGAAGTTTTGTGAACAACAATGAAAAATCAAAACTTACCAGTTTGAAATCACAATCAACATAGATATCATTAAGCTTGTTAACTAATTCAACATTCATCACAATATTAGAATTTGATATCTTATCCACTAATGGGCTTTATGAAGAAACTAACCATTTTGATAATTTATATGTGATGGAGACCACTGAACTCACTATGGATCTTTCTGGAAAGTTTGTCTTATGTGTTTTGATAAGTCCATACATATATGGCACTGGAGGGGACAATGATGAAAATCTTTTGATGAGGGAATCATTACCTTTAACAACAGCTTCAGTTCTTTATTAAGGGGAGAATTAACTGCTTCTAGTGGATTTCTACTGAGTTTAAAGTATGTTGTATCATCACCTAAGAGATCATTCATTTTTGATATGTAATTAACTTTGTCCATAATCACAACTGTGTTAGCCTTATCTGTTATAATAATATGTATATCATTATCTTTTTTCTAATTGTTAATAACACTGATGAACCTTTTTGGACAATTTGGAACAACTGGTTTTGACAAACTGGCATACGCTACACCTTTACAAGTGTTCACTTTAATTGTGTTTCATTTTCCTGTGGTTTTATGCAGATACATACTTATACATGCGGATGCATATACATATATACACACATACATATACATACACATAGATATAGTATAAGAACAGGACAAGAATCAAATACTTTGTTCAATCATGTTAAAAATTATGACCATTGTATTGATTGGTGTAATGGCAATTCAGTTGTTAACTGTAATTCCTTTACCACAAGAAATATCATTGAATATCTTTTTGAATATAATTTTATTAAATACACAAAGAATTGTAATATTGATGTTAGTGAAGATCTAAACAAATTGGATACTATAATATAGGCAGAATTTGTAAACAGTTCCTTTTCTTGTCCACATAAAATTTATGACAGACATATTGCCAGATCCGAACGCAACAATCCAAACACCACCATTTAGTGACGCTTGTTTACCGTGGCCTCTTAGCTATGTCTTTTCCTTGTGTATCAACTGACTGTTTTACGTCTTCTATTTCATTCTTGTATCTCCGCTGATAAAGTGATCATTACATGAAATGCACTTGTGAGCTTGTTGTGTTTCATTTTCCTGTGGATTTCCTGCATATACTAGATCATGCTCACCATTGTGACCTTTTGCAATATACATATATACACAAGTACATATTCATACTTGCTCACCTTCATCCATTCCCGGCACCACCCTTCCCCATAGGAAACAACATTGCCACCCACTGTGTTGATGGGGTAGTGCCAGGAAACAGACAAAGTCCATATCTGCTGACATCTATACATGAACTGTCATGTTTAATGTACTGAAAACACAGCCCCTACTCACATCCAGGCCCCATAGACCTTTCCATGGTATACCATAAACATTTCACTTGCCTTGGTTCAGTCCATTGATGGCATGTTGACCCCAGTATACCATATCATTCCAGTTCATTCTTTCTGTGCATGACTTTCACCCCCTTTCATATCCAAGCCCCGATCTCTCAAAATCTATTTCAATCCAACCTTCCATCTCCAATTTGGTCTTTAGGTTCTCCTTGTTCCCTCCACCTCTGCCACATACATATATCCTCTTTGTCAACCTTTCCTCACTTATTCTCTCCATATGTCCAAACTATTTCAATAAACCCTCTTCTGCTCTCACAACCACACCCAGTTTATTACCACACATCTCTCTTACCCTTTTATTACATACTTGATCAAACCACCTCACACCATATATTGTCCTCAAACATTTCATTTCCAACACATCCACCCTCCTCTGCACAAACCTATCTATAGCCGACACATCGCACCCATATAGTATTGCTGGAACTAATATTCCTTTAAACATACCTATTTTTGCTCTTCAAGATAATATTTTCTCTTTCCACAAATTCCTTATCACTCCCAGAACCTTTGCCCCCTTTCCCACCCAGTGACTCACTTCCGCTTCCGTTTCCATTCGTTGCCAAGTCCACTCCCAGTTTTTCTCCATTCAGACTTACATCCCAACAAATATGTCCTTCAACCCTGCTGAACCTAATAACCTTGCTTTTATTCACATTTTCTCTCAACTTTCTCATTTCCCACTTCCAAACTCGCTCACCAACTTCTGCAGTTTCTCACTCGAATCAGCCACCAGTGCTGTATCATTGGCATACAATAACTGACTCACTACCCAGGCCCTCGCATCCCTAACAGACTGCATACTTGCCCCTTTCCAAAACTCTTGTATTTACCTCCCTAACCACCCCATCCATAAACAAATTAAACAACCATAGGGACATCACACACCCTTGATGTAGAACAACCCTCACTGGGAACCAGTCACTCTCCTTTCTTCCTACTTATAAACACGCCGCACACCCTTGATAAAACACTTGTCACTGTTTCTCGCAGCTTATCTCCCACACCATATATTCTTAAGACCTTCCACAAAGCATCACTATCAATCCTATCATATGCCTTTTTCCAGATCCATAAATGCCACATTTAAATCCATCTGTTTTTCTAAGTATTTCTCACACACATTCTTCAAAGTAAATACCTGATCCACACATCCTCTACTACTTCTGAAACCACGCTGCTCCTCCTCAATCTGATGCTCTGTACATGCCTTCGTCCTGTCAGTCAGTACCCTCCCATACAATTTTCCAAGTATACTCAGCAAACTTATGCCTATGTAGTTTGAACACTCACCTTTATCCACTTTGCTTTTATGCATTGGTACTATACATGCATTCCACCAATCCTCAGGCACTTCACCATACATACATTGAATATTCTTCCCAACCAATCAACAACACAGTCACCCTCTTTATTTATATATTCAACTGCAGTACCCTTCTACTCCCACTACGTTGCCAGATTTTATCTTCCACCTCTTCTCTCTTCACCAAACTGCTGTCCCTGACTCTCTCACTTCGCAGAACATCCTGACCAAAACACCCTATATCTGCTACTATATCATCAGACTCATTGAACAATTCTTCATCATACTCCATCACTACGTGTTATCTCTTGCCCCTTTTCCCCCTTCACCGATGTTCCCATTTGGTTTCTTATCTTCTGCACATTATTTACCTCCTCCCAAAACATCTTTTTATTCTCCCTAAAGTTAAATTATACTCTCTCATGTCTGCTCACAATTGCCCTCTTTTTCAACCCCTGCACCTTCCTCTTGACTTCCTGCCACTTTCTCTTATACATCTCCCAGTCATTTGTACTCCTTCCTTTTAAGTACTGCCCAAATGTCCCTCTTTTCTCTTTCATTAACAACTTTACTACTTTATCCCACCACTCACTACTCTTTCAAATCTGCCTACCTTCCACCTTTTTCATGCCGCATGCATCTCTTGCACATGCTATCACTGCTTCTCTAAATATATCCCATTCCTCACCCTCTCCTCTCTCCTCATTTCCTCTCAACTTTTGCCATTCTACTTTCAATCTCTTTTGGAATTTCTTCACACAAGTCTCTTTCCAAGCCCACGTATTCTTACTTCTCCCTTCTCTCTGACATTGTCTCCTCTGTTTCGAAACCCTCAAAAAAATCTTCAAATTTGTCTCCACAAGATAGTGATCAGACATCCCACCAGCTGCCCCTCTCAGCACATTTACATCCAAAGTCTCCCTTTTACACACCTATCAGTTAATACGTAATCTAATAATGCCCGTTGACCATCTCGCCTACTCACATAGCATATTCTTGTGTTTAACTCTCTCTTTAAACCAGGTATTCCTTATCATCAGTCTTTTTTTAGCACACAACTCCACAAGATCTTCACTATTTCCATTCATAACACTGAATACCCTATGGACACCAGTTATACCCTGAACTGCACATTACTTACCATTACATATATATCACCCATCATTGATACCCGGTCTCGTGCACCAAAACTGCTGTCTCTCCCTCAGCTGCTCCCAAAACATGGCTAGGTGCATGAGCACCCATAATCATCCATCTCTCACCATCCACTTTCAGTTTTACCCACATCAGTGTAGAATTTACTTCCTTACACTCAGATGACACAATCCCATAACTCATGCTTCATGAGTAGTGCTAATCCTTTCTTAGCTCTTGTCCTCTCACCAACCCCTAACTTTACTCCCAAGATGTTTGTGAGTGATTCTTCCCCTTCACCCTTAAGCTTCTTTTCACTCAGAGCCAGATTAGTCATGTTTATTTCCTCAAACATACTACCTATCTCTCCTTTCTTCTCATCTTGGTTACATCCATACACATTCAGACACTCCAATCTGAGCCTTCAAGGAAGATGAGCACTCCCTGCTTTACTCCTTCAGTTTCCTCCTTTAGAAATTGAAATACAAGAAGGGAAGGGTTTCCAGCCCTCTGCTCCTGCCCCCTTTAGTTGTCTTTTACAACATGCAGGGAATACGGAGGTAGGAGAGAAAGACTTTTACCTCCATATTCCCTGTGAGTCGGAGCAGTTGATTGAGAAGGGTGAAAGCAGGGGGCTGGAAACCTCCCTTCTTGTATGTCAGTTTTAAATGATGGAGCAGAATAAGGCGCCAAATGAGGAGTGCTCATCCTCCTCGAAGGCTCTGGTTGGGTTGTTTAAATGTATGTTTGAGGAAAGGATCCTGGATATTTTGGCTCTGAGAAAAATAAAGTTTAAGGTAAAGGTGAAAAATGGTTTGCAAATGTCAGAGGGGTAAAATCAGAGGTTGGTGGGAAGTCAAGTGCAAAGTAAGGGAAGGCATTACTGATTAAGCATGAGTTTTGGGAATGTGTGAAAAAAGAAAGGAAGTGGGCTGCAGACAGATGTAAGAAAAAATTAAAATAGGTTATGAGGTATGGGTGATTATTAGTGCTTTTGCACCTGGCCTTGAAAAGGTAGATGAAAGGTGAGTGTTTTGGTGAGCAGCTGAGTGAGTTTGTCAGTAGTTTTGAAGCTTAAGATTGGGTATTAATGGATGGTGATTTAATGAGTAACATGAAAGTTAAGGGTGTGATTAGGATAAATTGGGTACTCTGTGAGGTGAATAGGAACGATGAACAGCTTGTGGTATTATTTGTCAAAAAAAGAAGTAACTGGGAATACCTGTTTTGAAAAGAGGAACACACATAAGTATACATGTATGAGTAGGAAAGATGGTCAGATGGCATTATTAGGTTCCATATTGATTGATTGATTGGTGTGCAAAAGAGACATTTGGATGTGAATATGTCGAGAGGGACAGCTGATGGGATGTCTGACCATTACCTAGTACAAGCAAGGGTGAAGATTTGTGGGGTTTTTGGAAAAGAGGAAACAATATGAGCGAGAAGAGGGTTGTGAAAGTAAGTGAACTTGGTAAAGAAACTTGTGTGAAGAAGTACCAGGAGAGACAAATTGCAGAATGGCAAATGGTGAGAGTAAATGAAACATTGCTGGCATGTGCAGGAGAAGTGTATGGCATTTAGGAGACTGGCAGGTAAGAAACTGTAGTGAGTGGTGGGATGACAATGTAAAGTTGCAAGTGAAAGAGAAAAGAGGTGTATAGGTAGTACTTACAGGGAAGGAGTGCAACTGACTGGGAGATGTTCAAGAGAAGGTGGCAGGAGGTCAAGAGGAAGGTGTCGGGTTTGAAAAAGAGGGCAAATTAGAGTTGGGGTAAGCAAGCATCAGTAAACTTCAGGGATAATAAGATTCTTTTAGAAGGATATTAACAGAGTAAGAAAAAGAGAACAAATGGGAACATCATTCACAGGGGCAAATGGAAAGTGGTTACAGGAAGTGATGAGTTGAGGAAGTGGTGTAGCGAGTATTTTGAAGGACTGTTGAGTGCTTTTGATGGTAGGATGGCAGATGTAAGGTGTGAGGGTCAGGGAGGTGTGGGAAAGCCTTGCATAAGATGAAATTTGGCAAAATGAATGGAGTGGAATGTATTGTAGTTGAATATCTGTAGGATGGGTTTGACTGTTTAGTTGACTGGTTATTTAGGATTTTCAGTGAATTTATGGATCTTGGTGAGGTGCCTGAGGATTGGGAAAATGCAGGTGTAGTGCTGTTATATAAATAGAAGGAGGACAAAGGTGAGTGTTCAAACTACAGGGGTATATTTTTGTTGAGTGCACTTGGTAAGTTGTATGGGAAAGTGATGATTGAGAGGGTGAGTGCATGTACAAAGTACCAGATTAAGGAGGAACAATGTGGTTTCAGGAGCGATGGAGGATGTGTGGATCAGGTGTTTGCTTTGAGGCATGTGTGTGAGAAATACTTAGAGAAACAGAAGGATTTGTGGGTGGCATATATGGATTTGGAGAAAGCATATGATAAGGTTGTTAGAGATACTTGTGGAAGGTCTTACAAATATATGTTGCGCAAGGAAAGTTACTTGAAACAGTGAGAGTTTCTTTCAAGATTGCAAAGCATGTTTATGTGTAGGAAGAGAGGAGAGTGAGTGGTTCCAGGTGAAGGTTGGTCTGTGACAGGGGTGTGTGATCTCATCATGGCTGTTTAATTTGCATATGAATAGGGTGGTGGGGGAGGCAAATGCAAGAGTCTTCGAGAGCGATACAAGTATACTTTTTTTTTTTTTTTTTTTTTTTTTTTTTTTTGTGTGTGTGTGTGTGTGTGTGTGTGTGTGTGTTTTGGGGGGTCTGGGAAATGAGTCAGTTGTTATTGCTAATGACAAGCTCTAGTGGCAGATTCAAGCGAAAAACTGCAGAAGTTTGTTGACTGAGTTTGGAGAATGTGTGAAAGGAGGAAGTTGTGAGTAAATATGCCAAAAGCAAGGTAATAAGGGTTATTAGAGTAAAAGAACAGGTTAGTATGAGTTTGAATATAGAAAATTTAGAAATGAAGTGTTTCAAATACCTGGAAGTGGACATGCATGGCAGCAAGTGGAACTATTTAAGTGGAAGGGAATTACAGGATAGATAAGGGAACAGTGGTTCTGGGAGCATTGAGGAATGTGTGGAAAAAGAAATCATTATCTGAAGGGCAAAAATGGGTATGATTGAAGGCATCGTGGCTCCAGCATTATTGTATGGATGCAAGGCATGGGCTATAGATGAAGATGTGCATAAGGGCATGGATGTGTTGGAAATGAAATGTGTGAGGACAATATGTGTTCTATAATAGTTTGATGCAATAAGTAATAATAGGGTAAGACAGAAGAGTGTAGTTGAGAGAGCAGAAGAGGATGTGCTAAAATGGTTTGGACATATAGAGAGATTGAGTGAGGAAAGGTTGAAAGAGGATATATTTGTCAGAAGTGGAAGGGAAAAAGGAGAAGGTGGAAACTAAACTGGAGAGGGAAAGATGGAGTGAAAATATTTGAGTTCTTGGGACTTGAACATGAAGGCTTGCATTTAATAGAGTGAATTGGAACCATGTGGTATACTAGGGGCAATGTGCTGGCAGTGGACTAAACTAGGACTTGTGAATCAGCCAGGGGAAACCATGGATGGACCTGTGGGGCTTGGTTGTGGATAGGGGGATATGATTTTGGTGTATTGCAATTAACAGTCAGAGAATGGATGTGAGTGAATGTGTCCTCTTTTCTTGTGTTTCTGGTGTTGCTTCGCTAATGCAGGAGACAGCAGACAAGTATGAAAAAGTTACATTGATAGACTTATAGCTAGACGTACCATATTACTGTATTATTCTCGTCATTTTGTTTTACTTATCGGTCACAACTGTATTTATATCACTACATTTGCACTTTGTTATTGTTGCTTTTTTAGATTTATAATATTATTAGTTGCTTATATCTCCATTACACTGCTGGAAGTCAGAGGAGGACAACTCCTCAGGTTGTTCAGTGTTGTACATGATTATCTTTACTGCATTGCATCATTTATTCACTATGATTTACATGAATGGGTGGGTTGAGGGAGTGGCTAGTGTAATGGGAAGTATCCACTGTCCCATGGAAACTTAATAGAATGGTAGGAAACACTGCACCACACTTTTGGTTCAGAGCACTGCCCAACATTATGCCCATTCATGGTGCAGAGTATCAAAAGCATTAATGACCTTTTTTTTTTAGCTTAGTAGCTTTTAGAAATGACAAGTGCCAGAAAGTTTTGGATAGTCTTAACTGACAAAGAAGTTTACTTGAGAAGAACAACCAGTCAATGATTGATGTTAAAACTTTCTTGTTCAAATGTTTCAATATGTTTCAATATGTCTTTCAAAAGACTTATGTAGGTGAACTTTGGAATTTACTAGAAATTCAGTTTTTGGTCTGCTGATGTGTTTCACACTTTAGACTGTGCAACAAGTTTTTCTACACATTATGTGGCTTATGAGTGTATGTGAAAATATCCCCATGAGACTATAAATAGCAATACATGGTATAATTATGAATATGGACTCCTGTGGTGTATCGGTTAGCGTTCCTGACCATGATGTATTCATGGGCCGCCCAGGGTCGAGCGCATAGGTTCGAATCCTGGTTACGGAATTTGGTCCACAGTCAACCCAGCTGTTCATCCACCCTTAGGGGTTGGTCGATAAAATGGGTACCTGGCTCAGGCCAGGG
>JAYMFT010183577.1:0-12006 GCA_038088735.1 Panulirus argus
AACCACTCTGTGCTTGAATATAAGCAATAGCATTCAAAGTGGCTTTCCATCGGCCCAAATACGAATCTCACTTATCAAAAAAAATCATCTGTCCATCATCCCTACAAGCCAAAGTCCTTCATAAAGTCACCACTCTCGTTACATCACTATCAGCGTCTCCTTGACACCATCAACCTTCAAAATCAACAGTCACAAGGCCATTGATACACACACACACACACACACACTCACAAACCCGTCGCTTCCCGCCTCCACCAACTACGTACACAGGAGCTGTTCTCTCACCACCACCACCACCACAGCCCGTGCGACACGCGAGCGTGTCCGTCCGTTCCCCGTGGCACAGTTACTTCAGTCGCGTTCCAGCTCTCTCTCTCTCTCTCTCTCCCCCTACTCATACCACTCCCTCCTCCCCCGCCCCTCTCGCCCAGCGAGAGCACACGTATTGTTTTCGGTATCTGTTTATGGGTCCGTCCGGTCGCCGGCATAATTTCCAACGTGGGACACCTCGCCGAACGCTTCCCGTGTGACGTCACCAGCAGCCTTTCTCCCCCCCCCCCTCCCGGTCGCTTAGACAGAATAGGGTAACTGTGTTACGAGCCGCAGTACAATATCTAACCAGATTGACCCTACCGAAAGCAACCTAGATAAGCTGTGTCGGTTTTTCGTTCAATATATGGACGATTCTGTAATCACTTTAGTCTATAAGTGTATATTCGTCTTTTAGATGTGACCTATCGAATAAGAATTCAGAGTACTGAAGGACTTAAGATGGTACGAATTTGTTGTACGTCTGGCAGTGAAGGAAGAATGTCGTCTGCTGCCAGTCAACAGGTTGACGCTGTCGTACGCCCTCAGGGAGTGGGATGGGGTCCATTGCAGTTTCTTATGGCAAGAGATTATCAATTTCAATCAAGAACGCTATTACGTTTTGTGAATATTGTTATTCACCACACACCCATCCTAGACGGCAGACTGGTTGGTCACCATCTTCAGGATCTAGGAGGCAACCTAGTCTCCTCCTTCAGGACCAAGAAAGCAACCCAGTTTCCTCCTTCAGGACCAAGAAGGCAACTCAGTCTCCTCCTCCAGTATCAAGGAAGCAACCTAGTCTCCTCCTTCAGGACCAAGAAGGCAACCCAGTCTCCTCCTTCAGAACCAAGGAAGCAACCCAGTCTCCTCCTTCAGGACCAAGAAAGCAACCTAGTCTCCTCTTTCAGGGCCAAGGAAGCAACCCAATCTCCTCCTTCAGGACTAAGACGTCAACCTAGTCTCCTTCTCCAGTACAAGGAAGCAACCCAGTCTCCTCCTTCAGGACTAAGAAGGCAACCCGGTCTCCTCCTTCAGAACCAAGGAACCAACCCAGTCTCCTCCTTCAGGACTAAGAAGGCAATCCAGTCTCCTCCTCCAGGACCTAGAAGGAAACCCAGTTTCCTCCTTCAGAACCAAGGAAGCAACCCAGTCTCCTCCTTCAGCCACCATCTTCACCAACACCAAGAGAACACGGTACTCGCCATCTTCACCATAACATAGCAATATTGCCATTTACATCGATAACAAAGCAGGTTTACCATTAACAACACAGGATACAACAATCACCACTGCCGCGATAAACAATAACAAAGCCGAATCACCACCTTTCTCCTCACCAACAACAGAGCACAGTCACCACCAACAGCTCAGTACATTACAGCTTCATCACCAACAATAATACATCATAATAACCAGCTCCACCCATCAACAACACTAGAACACCCTAACCAACAGCTCACTGAAGTCATCTCCATCAAAATCATCAACATACATCTTCTCCAACTACACTATCGTATAGCATTAACTTCTTCACCCCAACTCCACCATCCAACATGGCTTGTTCATCACCTGCATCACAGCCAACGGAATAACTTCATTCCCATCATCACTACCGCTATGATAACTTCATCCTCATCATCACTACCACTATGAAAACTTCACCCCTCATTTCATCAACACTACCACTATGGTAACTTCACCCTCACCAACACTACCAACATGGTAACTTCATCACAACAAAACTAACAGAAAAATAACTTCAGCAGCAACATTATAACTTAACCAACGTAATAACTTCGCCTCCATCAACACTAACAAACATGATACTTCCATCGAAGCAACACTATCAACGGGATTACTCCACTCCTGCAACACTTAACATGATAGCTTTATCCAAGCAACACTACCAACATGACAACTTCACCATAGCAACACAAACAACATGGTAACTTTATCCCCCAAGCAACACAACCAACATAAAAGAACTTCATCCTCAACAAACCACCATCGTGAATAACTGTCTCCAACACCACCACCACCAGATAACTTCACCCTCCAACAACTACAACGTCAATAACTTCACCCCCAACAAAAGCAACGGCAATAACTTCACACCCAACAGCAACTTCATAGACCCAGGGTTGCAGTCTTGCATTACGTGAAGGTCTAAACCAACCTGACAGAGCGAGACAGACATGACATGAGACAGTGTGTTACTGTCTTTTCCCATCAACGTAAAGCGGGATAACGTGAAGTAAAACACGAGTAACGCATTCAAATCTCGATTTTGTGAAGATGTCTTTGACCACTCATAATCTCGGAATGTCGCTTTGACTCTTACTTTTAAAAAGCCAATGACAGCTGATCGATGGATCCAAATCATCCTTTTTCCCACCCTCCGCAGCGTATATTTTCACTCCGCAGTTGCTGCTGGTGTTATTTTTGATGTCTCAAACGGTGAACCAAATCTGGAAATGCTGACGAGAGCCAGACGGTACCTTTCCACCCAATTAGAGCCGGAGAGAAGTTTTTTATGTAGGAAATACAAAGTTTAAAGTGGGCGACCTTTTCATTCATGCATTTCACCCAACAGCAAATTGTTTACCATGACAATTAGTGTAGTAACTGTTCGGGTTTTGGCCTTTGTTTCGACAACTTCCCGTCGATGTCATTTAGGAACTTATAACGCAAGTCTTCGATTTCTTTTTTTTTTTTTAGACAGAATGATCACCTTTATTTGTAAGTGTGTGTGTGTGTGTGTGTGTGTGTGTGTGTGTAAGTATACCTCTTGGACACAAGTTGCTTTGGAGTGTTTTCCTCTCCTCTTATTTAAGCGAGAAATGTCCTGCACTTAAAACCTTCATTAAGAAAGTTAGTCACGTAAAAGTGCATGTAAGTTTCACGAGGGATTTCTCTACTCAAGGCGCTACATCACGAACAGGCGAAAGCTGTCAGCGTCCGTCGCTTGACCTTTTTAGCTTCCTGAAAGGCGCACCAACCTGCAAACAAACCACACCATTTAGCTGTAGGAACCTAAGAGAAGGACTAGGTAATAATTCACGACGCCGAGGCCGACGAATCGGAGTCATTTGTGGATGTTACTTTGTCATTTGGTACACACACACACACGGTTCTGAGAGAGGTAGCAGCAGCAGACGACGACGAGGAAGACGTCCTTAAGCTAAGGACCTCCAGTCTTTATTTGGTTTAGACGCTCCCCTTGTGGGAAAACACGGCTGAAAGGGATTCGTCCTTACTCTAGTCTTGATAAAGTGCTATGCTTTACCCCCTGAGATATTTACTAAACACGAATATCAATAAAACCTAAAATTTATATTAAGAATTGTACACAGATAAAGAAAAGAAAGAAAAAGAAGTGTTGAAAACGCATTTAATTCTCTGTCTTAGCCTAGCACAGAGCCATATTTCTTCTTAATCCAAGAATCTTCGAGACGGAATCTTTTACTTAACAACTGTCTTTCCGTTCGAGTCTTTATATAACGACGATACTGACCCGTTTAAACATAGTTTTTATCAAACGCCTGAGGTATACACATTCCTCTTCAGTTCAAAGGGTGGTGGAAGGTGGCTATACTGGAAGCCTCTGTACGATGGGGACAAAAATTGAGAAGCGACGTGGTCGAAAGAAAGTGGGTTAGGATAGCGAGTGTAGTGTGTAAAAGACAGAACGCTCAAGGATCTCTCTGAATACAGCAAACGTGGTCATATTAAGTCTTTCGCCGGTGAGAAGGCCATTTCCCTAGGGCAACTTGCTTTGCCGTATCAGTTGCCCTAGGGAAATAAATGGCCATCCGATATTGGGGGGGGGGGGGAAGAGAGAGAGAGAGAGAGAGAGAGGATGGGGGGAGGGGGGTCGTTCATGCATGAAAGATGCGATCAACTTATAATGACGTTTCGTCAGCTGTTAAGACATCATTATCGTCCTCCCTCACTCCTCTCCCTTCTCTCTGACAGACAAGTCCTCCTCCCTCTGTGCTTAACCTTCTGCACAATCCGTCCCTCACTCACTCACTCACTCACTCACTCACTCGCCCTGCCGGCTTACCCACCTCTCACGCGTAATCCTCCACGTCTCCATCGGCCACGGTATACATATATATACATACGTATCAACAACTTCGTTATTGTCTCTCTCCTGCAAACATCATAACGCCGAGAGGCAGTGTTGCGGCCCTGCGGAAGTTCTCATACTTGAATATATCACTAATACTAGGCAGTAATCCAAGCCACAGACGGCCCCGTGATATGTCTATGACTGCATCTAATCCACAACTGACATTATCTGCACTTCCACATCTACACTTAGTTTATGGGTATTCCTTTTCCCCTCGCCACACCAGTCTTCGAGATTCCGTCCTCTCTCACTGCCGCAAACAGCCTCGTTTGGAACCCAGTGGACTGTTGCTGTCTGAATTCATTTGCAGGGAGTGTCTGGTGACGAGATTTGTGTGGGCTGGTGTCGTGTGTCAAGCCTGTGTTTGCCTCAAGCTGCTTATGGTCCGGTCTCTTATTCCTCAAGTCAGTAGTCTTCGGGTCACCAAGTGGGTCCGAGAGGCTTAATCTCCATCATCTGAGAGAAGGATTAATGAAATATGATGATATATAAAGAGATGATTGATCAGCTAAGCTCTTATAATCCCTCGTGGGGCTTACGCAGCGATGATCCATCATGTATTTATAGCAATAACCTGCCATGGATTTATGTGGCGATGGACTCATCATCAACCCGTATGCAATTTTCTGCGATCTGGATAGTGCATGCGAGAAACTTCGTCACTCCATATCTCGGCTGACCGCCGTCTCTCTACTTCCTCCAGTGGTCTGATGACGCTCAAAACACGTTGTGTTCGAGTTCTCTCGGTCAATCAGGGTTCAGTATGGCGTATTCTACTCACCTGCTGCACGAAACAAGATCGCCTGAGAAGTATAGACGATGCAACAGGAATTATAGACTACGAGCTGAAAGAAAGATATTTTACAGAACGTTAAAATCGTAGGAGTACTTGAGGTCTAGATACACCCTGCGTGTTAGTCTGTGCTTTTCTACAACCAGCTTTCTCTCTCCTCAGTCCCAGCTCATGAGCTGCACTCAAGGTGGTAATCAAGGGGAACTTTTTCCTCGTATGCAAAATGGTGATGTATATCTGCATAAAGCACTCTCTCTCTCTCTCTCTCGTTTCTCTCAATTTCTATATAGATACGTAAGATACGGTGTAGGACATGACGATGATGATGGCTAACTAATTGAGAGAGAGATAGAGAGAGAGAGAGAGAGAGAGAGAGAAAGAGAAGGGAAGTGATAACTAGAATAAATCACAATGATACCTTGAAAGACATAATGACGTGAACACCTCAGTGACATTATTCTACCAAAGACTTAAAAGAATAAATTAAAGCTTTGGTTTAAGATCCATTAAAAGAGAGAATATAAAGGTACAAATGATGACTCGAAAAGATGAAAAGAAAAAAAAAAGGCAAATGAAAGGAAAAAGAGAATGAAAAATGAAAAAAAAAAACAATTAGCATTGAGAGAGGATAAAAGCCATAAGAAAAAATTAAGATAGAAGGAAAAAAAATGAAGAGGGGATGATTAACAGCACGTGAAAGAACCCAGTAATTTCATTCTTTCACGTGAAGGAAGCAAAGAATGAAAACGCTGAGCCTTGGTCATTCGGAGTAGGACAATAGCATGAAAAACAATCCCTGAGGAAATATGACAAGACACCAACACAAACAAGTCAATATGCAGTACAGGAAACGCTAAATTAATTGATGATGAGGTATTTAGTCAACTGAACGAATATGTTATCAACGTCATCAATGTCCCGAGCTAATGCAGAGGGCATAATAAGAGCGATAAACGACCTCAGAGAGAGACCAACACGGCAACCAAATGGAATTCTAATTGTTTCCCCCCAAAAAATGACAGATGAGTCAGTTGAGAGATGAAGCTGGCAAAATGGGGTATGATCCACAGTTATACAAAGGAACACAATAGCTTTTGGTAAAACAGTATAGAGGAAGAAGAAAAAGGATCAAGAAGAAGAAAAAGAATGAGAATAAGAATAAGAAGAAGAAGAAGAAGAAGATAAAGAAGGAACAGCTTTAGCACTAGAAAACCTTCATAATGATATCTTTCATTAACAAAGACATAAAGGATGTATCAAAACTTTTGCAGATGACACCAGAGGAAGACGATATAAAATCAGGAGACAAAGATAAGAGATTTGTATATAAATGAATGTGAAGAGGAATTCCGCGAAAAAATGAAGATATATGACCAATTTAAGTTATGAAAAAGATTAAGAATATAATTATTACACCGTGCAGGAAACCAACAATAAAAGACAAATTGGCAATAAGATGATAAAAGAATACGTATCTAAAAGTAATAGAAAAGAAAAACAGAAATGTCGAGGCTGTTTTAGAAAACGGTAACAGCGAATCAAATTATGACTGGTATGATAATGAGAACATTCCTTTCCAGGAAGATCTCGTTCATAAACAACGTTCAAAGTATGTATACAAGAAACAAAAATGATCACTTATGTATATCATGGTCACAGGGAAGACAAAGTGATAACAAAGGGAAACTTTGGATTATGAGGAACGATTTAAGAAAAAAAATCTTTATTGCTGTGAAAGAAGAGCAAAAAAATATATGATAATCGATGCATGGCAACAAATAGAGGGAAGTTTTAGCAAACTTAGAGAACCTAAAGCATACACAATAGGGTAGAAACAGATAATCAAATCCTCAAGAAAATACCCCACCAAATGAATATGTACGAGAGCCCGGCGAAAAGAGACGAGAGAGAGAATTTTACAATGTTCCGCCATGCAGAACGAAAAGCCTTCAGCGAGTCCAGAAACCTCATAAGAAAAGATTAGATAAATGGCTTGAAACATTTCTAGATGGACCGAAGTCGATAGCCAAGCAATGTGGGAAGCAGCAGAAAATAGTAGTTAAAAAAAGAAAAGGTGTAAGTGGTTAGCGCCCTTACCCCATGGCAAAATCACAAGTGTTTAATACTCGCAGGGAGGTGGGTACTGTCTTAATCATATACATATGTTTCATATGTATTTGCCGTTTCCCGCTTTAGCGAAGTAGCGTCAAGAACAGAGGAAGAAGAAGCCTCATTCGTTCACTTCTATTCTCTAGCTACCATGAGCAATACACCGAAACCACGGCCCCCTATCCAAATCCATGTCCCACAGACCTTTATGTGGTGATCCCCGGCTGTTTCATATACCTGGTTCAGTCCATTGACAGCATGTCGACCCCTGTATACCACATCGCTCCAATTCACTCTATCCTATGCACGCCTTTCACCCTACTTCATGTTCAGGCTCCGAGCACTCAAAATCTTTTTCATTCCATCCATCCATCTCCAATTTGGTCTCCCCCTCCTTGTTCCCTCCACCTCCGACGCATATATCCTCTTTTTCAACCTCTCCTCACTCATTCTCTCCCTATGTACAAAGATATTTATACTGGCGACTGTCTGGTTACTGGGAAAGCTTAGAAATGAAATTATGGGTAGTAGCTGAGTGGGTTTGACGAATCCGTAATTGGAGGACGCCAGATAAACCTATAAATATCAAGAGGTCTACAAACTGGAAAGGTTTTCCGATTACCACTGAAATTATGCATTGATCTTTACTAACGGTAAAGTGAATAGATTTTCGCTCTGTAGACATCATGATGACAATAGATTTTTCAAAAGGTCGTCACAAAAATACCTCTTTCTTTTCGCCAGACTCTGGCATATATATATATATATATATATATATATATATATATATATATATATATATATATATATATATATATGGACATATTAGGAAGAATATGAAGCTTATTGTGCGTAGCACAAAACTGCTAAGCTAAAGTCTCGAGTTCTACCCACCCGACGGTACTGTTAGTCATCTGACTCTGATTGTACTGTCGCGGGCAAAAGTCCTGGGACAAGCCTGAAGTCCCATACGCGCCCGGTCGAGGCTAAACGGAGCAGCGCTCTCTCACTGCCTCTCAAGACCGAGGGTTTAAACACTTGGTCGATGCTGCTGCACAGGGTTTCCCCCCCCTTCCGTAACAGAGAATCCTTCTTCGAGCAATGCAAAATTCTTTCTCCTCCTCCTCTTCCTCCTCCTTTGTCTTAGCGTAGAATCCGCTTCCTTCCTATTCTCGCCGTCTTTGCTCTATCTCCGTCTGTGGAGAGAGAGAGAGAGAGTTCTGTGCCTCTCCGATCTTAGTCCCTTCCACGAGACTTCTCTGAACTCCACCTTTTCCAGTGCCATTCTTTTACTGACAATTGATTCCTCCTATGTACTTGAGCTCATCCATGTCCTCCAGTTCTGCAAACATTCCCCACAAAAGGGACGTCTTTGGTCAATCACCAGTTTTTGATACTCTAAGCAAACGCCTTTGTCCACGAGGGATATCCATTACACTCTAACAAAACAAAGGACACATGCACCCCATCTCTTAGACTTGATGTACGAGCACACAAACAAGTATCCCCAGGAGGTCACAAGAGTGGGGATCGAGTCCGGTTAAGTGGTTGACCTGAGGTCACCATAGAGGGGGTGGAGGGAGGAGGAGGAGGAGGAGGGAGGCCATCAGGCGTGCGAGAGGTCACGGCCAGAGGGCGAGACAGAGGTCACCTAGGGCTGATAACTTCTCACACACCGGGTTCTCCACGCGACGGCCCGCCCGTCGCGTCCGCCACATAAAAGGACGTTAAACATCAATTAATGAACAATGGGTCTGAGCCAATAATCCTGACCCCTCGATTCCCCCAAGGATCCCCGGGCCGCAGGTCAAGTCAGGTCAGGTTTTGGAGGAGAGTCAAGGGGCGCCGGCAGCGGGCGGGCGGGCGGCGGGCTCCCTTCCCTCATCAGGAGCTAATTGTCACACAATGGAAAGAAAAGGCATTTTGGGATTTTGTGTGGAAAAGAGAAATGGATGTATGGAGGTGACTCCTGAGGGGTCTGGGGCGACCCCCTTGTGTACCAGAGGCTTACTTGGGGTAGTTGGCATTACTATTACTCATCATAGACAGATAAATGGGGAGATATATAGATAGATAGATAGACAGACAGATAGACAGTTAGATAGATGGATAGAGTGAGTGAGTGAATCATAACGTTGTCACTGCAGCAAGCAGACGGCATAATCCTTGAATGTTAAGATGAAATATGCAGGTTATCGGAGAAGTCATTCGCTGACTAAACAACTGTCAGTTACTTAAACGTAACTGATCAATCACCGGACCAGAAGTATTCCACCTAATGAGAGGTTTTCACTGAATTAACAAGTACTGAGTAAAGTCACTGAACTAGAGAGTCACTAACGAGCCATAAGAAATCATTTGCCGATGGAAACGCTGGTTCACGACACTGGAAAAGTCAAAATATGTACGGAACTTGGTATGAACTGAAAAAGCCTAGTTAATGTACAGGTAAATCATTCTTGATCTTTGGTTACGTGACGGACTAACAGCTGGCTCTTTGAAAGTAGGAGTTACCTCGTATGGGCCGCTTGGCCCTCTGCAATATCAAGGGAATACAAACAGCAACATTAGCGCTTGGTCTCATAGAGCCTATTTGTGAGATCAGAGAAGACCAGAAGTATTGAGATTTAGGGTTCCATGTTCTTCTGAAGAACAGGCAAGCAGCAGTTTAAAGTGAAGCTGTTGTTTACAGCGATCTAACGTGAAAGGGTAGTTGAAAGCAGTACTATAGATACGTTTAAGAATAGACTTGGTAAATATATCGTTTCAAGTTCACGATTTTCATTATTTGCGCCTCCATAGTAAAAAAAAAAGCCAATCCTCAGGTTCTTCTCTCTGAATTACCTGTGCGCCTTCTAAATTTTACCACACTGTTCTATGGCTTTCTGATATCTTCCACTGTCACAATCAGCCTCGAAAAGAATCCAGTGGTCTGTTGCTGTCTGAATTCCTTTGTATTCCTTAGTATAAACGCACGAGCGGAATGATGCAACCCGCCGTTTCAAAAACAGTACATGGATGTAGGCGAGGAGGAGGAGGAGGAGGGAAAGGAGGGGTTCTTCGATGTGGCCCTAATTCTACCTTTCCTTCGAGATTTTATCTTAAAGAAGGAAAAAAAAAAAGCTTTTTCTCTCAAGGACAGAGTCCTCGTCGGTAACACAGTAGGTATTGTGTGTGCGTGTGTGTCAACAGAGAGAGAGAGAGAGAGAGAGAGAGAGAGAGAGAGAGAGAGAGAGAGAGAGAGAGACCGTCACTCTATTAGCATTTCAGGTCATCTAGCTTACGAAATCTGCTGGGGGGAGGGGTAGGGGTGACGCCAGGTTGTGGAGGAAGCTGAGGTGACCGACTGGGGAGAGAGGGAGGGAGGGAGGGAGGGAGGGAGGGAGGGTTGGGTGTTGGTGGCGGGAGAGGGTTGGGTTAGGGAGGAGCTACAAACCATATCAGGGTCGCTTGTAGTGGCGTTCCCCAGGGGGGCGTCTCTCATATCCTCCCCAGCTCCCTACCTCCCCACACAAACACCCTCTCCCCCCTTCCATCACGAGGGGCGCGGCGATACGTGGAGGGGAGTGAGACAGGAGGGGGTGCTGAGCCTAGGGGAGAGGGGGAGGAAGACAGGAAGGGGTACTGAGCCTGGGGAGAGAGGGGAGGAAGACAGGAGGGGGTGCTGAGCCTGGGGAGGAAAGAAAAGGGACGATGATGATGACTGCCCCGCATGTGGCGGTGGATTTGTCAGGATTAATGTGGTGGATTTGTTAGGATTAATGTAATCTTTACTCGCCTTCACACGCGGGGGGTGACCAGCCGGCCTGTGTAATCTCTCTCTATCTCTGTTCACAGTCTTAATCTTGTGATGAAAATCCAGATCTATTTAATTCCTTTATCTCTCAAAACACACACACACACACACACACACACACACACACACAGAGCAATGGGGAAGTTGATATATGAACTTCTGAGAAATTTTAAATACATTTATGAACAAAATGCAAGAACCAGAGGTGGGGTTCCACACGCGTTAATCTGTCTCTCCCCACGTTTTGTACAAGCGGAAAATAAACATTTTACTAAACATTTTGATTATCCACAATCTGATTTGATATTCACCTGTATTTCCGCATTTTTATTTATAGGCGAACCTCACAAGATATCCCTCGTGAGATACGCAGAGAGAGAGAGAGAGAGGTATTCCTCCTCCTGGTAGATGCAGTGGAGCCAAAGTAGCCACTTTGGAGATCGAGTGTTGGGCAAATTGTCACCAGTGGTTCGCTCGCTGTTGGCAAGAGAGCAGAACATACAGATGAGATATTCTGGCGCGGCGTGGCAAGAAATCGAATCACGGAATCATGAATTTACGTTACCAGGTTCAATGATTCGGTTTGAGGAGTGTTGAAGTGAGGAGGTCTTTGCCACTGTGAGGTGAATATGTGAGAGCTGCTCTCGAAGACGAATGCTTCAGAATTTTCTTTTCTTTTTATAAAAGATGTCGAGAAACAAGTAATCTAAATGTGATTACCTAACCTGCTTCCGAAAATTTTTCCTCAGCAGCGATCGAGTTTCCGTAATAAGTCGACAAGATAGAAGAGGACACGGGGGGAGAGAGAAAGAGAGAGAGAGAGAGAGAGAGAGAGAGAGAGAGAGAGAGAGAGAGAGAATG
>JAYMFT010183588.1:0-12006 GCA_038088735.1 Panulirus argus
ATACTTTTAAGCAATATACCTCGCTTTTGATACCCCGAAAAGATAATTCCATTGGACAAACATTTGATGAAATGATTTGGGGTAATTAACAACTGTCGATTGGTAACACAACTTTAAATCCTCCCACATCTGGGTCTCGCCATAACACGGCAGAGCGAACACAGCTCACGTGAATTGGCATCCGCCATTGTAAACAGTGAGCAAATTTGAATCCATATATCATTTTTCGTCATTTTTAGCTACGATGACTCGGAGCGAGAACATTTTGAGCGAAATTTAATTTTTTTGGGGGGCCTTTATTGAAACGGAACAGCAAGGCCTGTTTACATATTTTCAGTACGTGTTGGTTATTTCCGTCTTGCATTACGGGAACAGAAGTGTTATCTCGTTTAAGCTCAGCCGAGTTCGATGTGTTTTCTTTCTGTATAAAAGCGCTTCTTTTGTCACTGTTCTTGGAAGTGGGGTTAGTACGCGCTGTGTGTGTGTGTGTAAAAGACTTCCAGAGTTCTTTGTCTTCATTTATATCTTCACTAATCGAAAGATCAGTTTATTTCTCGCTCGCTTACAATCAACCCCCGTGTAAAACAGCGTCGGAGACTGTTTTACACGACGGGTGTGATTCTGTCACACGACGCTCGGGCGTAAACAGGTCGCTTGCGACACTATGGGCGTGTTTTAAGCAACCCCGGCGAACGAGCGGTCACCACAGATCGGTCAGCGAGGGACGCGGACGGAGCCCGGCCTGGCACGGCTGGTATAGTGTATGTGGAGCCCCTTGGGCGGACGAGGGGCGCCATATCCACCAACCCATCGACCATATAGGACGGAGGGGATCCGATAGGTCGCTGGGCGTTTGTTCGCTAGCGTGGAGAAGCGCCGGTAGGGTGAGTGAGTGGACAAAGAGGCCCGGTACACCCCCGCCAGGGTGAGTGAGTGGAGAGAGGCCCTGTACACCCCGCCAGGGTGAGTGAGTGGACCGGGCGTGGCCCCACAGAGTCCCTTGTGAAGGACGCCGGCAGAGGTGAAGCCAGTTTTTGCGACAGGGTTTCATCTCTCTGGTTGGGGTGCTCTATTACCCTCTCCTTCTGGGATGTTCTGATGGACGTTTGCTCTGTGGGCAGCAAGGGTTGTGGTGGGAGTCGCGAGTCCTTAGGTGTCTGGTGTTATGACGTTGTTGGCTGTGGCTTTTAAGTTATTAACCTTCGTGTTGTTATGTCTCTCTCTGTCCGTCTGTCTCTCTCCCTTGTTGTACTTGGGTCATATGACCTCGGTGTTGTTGTGATCCCTGGCTACATGACTTTGTTGTTGTACTCTCCTCTTTTGGTCTTGATGTTGTGGGTCCTTTGCTCTCTGTGACCAATGACGTTACCTTGAAGCTGTGTGTCTCTGCCGTTTCCAGCAAGATGTTTTAGTTTAGGGTATTTTCCGCGTCTCGCTGGGTTGCCATCCCGTCTCTCTCGTCCAGGGTTGTGTGGTTCTGGAGTTGTGAACCTCGTGTGGTAACGTGCTTCCGAGATTCGCCAGGCTGACAGCCCCGTCCTTAGAGATGATTGATGTTCATACAACTTCCTTGTGCTTGAATCGTCTCCTGGGCACTGGGGATGAAAGGGCATTGGCTGACGCGGGAGAGGAGAGTGCATCTTCCCTTTTGATGTCCTCGGATGACGCTGGATGCTTCCCCAACACCACCCCCCTCTCGGAAACCTGCGACGTTTCGTGGTTGTTCTCCCGGAGGGGGGAGAGGGGGGGGTGGCGTGCGTGTATGTGTGTGTGTGTGTGTGGCCCGTAATGGGGGTGCGCCCCCTCAGGATTCGACGACGGAGCCTGTGTGTTTGTTTTGCTACTGTGCTCCAACCGGGCCTGGAACGCTGCACACCTCCTCTTTAAGCTCCCAGGTGCACAACGGGTATCCACGGCGAGGTCGGTAACCCCCCCCCCCCTTAAAAAAAAAAAGTGGATGGCTCTCCCTTGTGGCTCGGGGGAGTGGGCCATGTTGAATCGAGTAACTCGGCGGATGCGGCGGTCTGGAAGTCATCCCCGACGCATGAAGAAGGGGCTTCATCGGGTCTTAGGAAAGGCAGACAGCCGGGCTTAACGACCCACCGTGGTAAGCGATAAAAGCCCGAAGCCCCAGACTAGTCGCAGGCATTTTGTTTTGATTGCCTCGTCAGCCCAGCGCCTCATTTAGACCCAGATTGATTCCCAAGTGTGTCTGTCTTGTTGCTCGGGTGAATGGCGCCGATTGACCTTGGAGACTCCTGCTGCAACGGGGCCGACTTTGACTGGCATGATTGGCAACAAGCCCGACGTTGTCTCTTTAGGGTCAATTGACGCATTGCAGTCCTGCAGATATGATGGCTTCCCAGTCGCTGGTCTGGGTCAAGTTGCAATGGCAAACGGTGTGCCTTCAATAATGATAATGATAATAATGATAATAATAATGATAATGATAGTGATGTTTATAATAGTGATGATGATAATGATGATATTGATAATAATAATAATGATAATAATAGTGATGATAATAATAGTGATGATGATAATAATGATATTAGTAATAATAATAATAATAATAATAATAATAATAATAATAATAATAGCAATGATAATAGTAATAATGATAATAACAGTGATATCCACATCTTTTCCGACCACTGAATTTCCTTCGACATAAAGTGTATCTTTCTGCGATGGGGAAACTTTTCTTCCGGCGGAGAAACACAAGGGACTGTGGCCACGAACAATTGTTGTTTATCAAGTCAATATCATTTTTACCTAGAAGAACACAGAGTGAGATGTCTTACGATTAAAGATTTGCTGTCCTCAAGAATGACAGTGAAAAACTGAAAGTGCCAATTATATCACAAGAAAATACAATAGTTTAGGTTAAGGTATGGAAAAAGAAAAGCTATATTAATGTGGATCTTCAGGAGATTTGGGAATGACATAGTATAATTCTGTTTTGGCTCTGGGTACACGAAGGGGTATAAATATTATTCTAATATCCCGGTGTGTAACTCGATTATCCTGAGGGAGGGGCAGGCGGAGTGTCTGGGTTGAAGGAAAACACGTATTTTCTCACAACAGCTGAGGAGGCGTGATCGACAGATGACGACCCGTTCTGCTCGACGAACGGAAATACATAACAGCTCTCTAACGGTGTGTGGTGAAGCTCAGGGCTGAAGCAGCAGACCCTTCCCTGGCAAGTGGGTTATGTAAATATATCAAACAGCTATAGTTTATATCCTTTGTCTCTCTTAAACCATACCTTGCCCTCTGGCGCGAGCCAAACCGGGGAAATTCAAATTTTCGACGTCTGCATTCTGTAAGGTAACCGGATATCGCGGTTGTTTATATTCTCTCTCACTAGAGCTGAAGAAAGGCGTACAGGAGGAGTTGTACAGCTGCCGTAGCTCTGCAAGTCTTAAGAGGTGGGGTTGGGCTGGTTTGTGGAGGCGATCAGACAATCAATCACTTGAAGGTTAGAGATTTCCCTGAGGGACTGGAGAACACCAGGACTCTGTCTGTGTGTGTCTCTCTCTCGTTCCTCGAAGATGGATCCTGTCCTTCCAGACCTCTGATTAAAAGCGAAAAGAAAATTTCCTGCGTCGGAAAACTTTCGGTGTTCTTCACACGACTCTGCATGCAACCCCTCAGTATATATATATATATATATATATATATATATATATATATATATATATATATATATATTGGAATTTACATCGGCGAGAATGAGACATTCAAATCTACTTCCTCCGGCAGCCTCCGCTGGGCCGAGAGGCTTGGCTTGTTAACCGCCGTCAACCGTCTCTCTCATTTTCACACGGTCGCCCTTCAGCATTTAAACTGGCGCCCGAGAAATTGAAACTTCCTCGGGCGCGACAGAGCCTGGAATATCTCCCTGGTGCGTGGCCGCGTTTGCGGCAGACGTAGAGGGCATTTAAACTGAGGCCAGGAGAATTCGGACGAAGGCTGGGTCTGCGCGCGCCGGGGGGGGGGTGGGGGGATGGGGGGGTTGGGGGGATGGGGTGAGGGGGAGGAATCATATTACCCGTAGACTTAACGAATTTAAACGCCAACGCACCCTTATAGGCGTTGTTAGCAACCAAGGCGTTGCTTAAGGCTAGGCTAGGCTAGGCTGTTTAGGTTAGTGGCTGCCAGGTTAGGGCAATCCTGGCTGGCTGTGTTGAGAAACAAGGTTAAATGTGATTTGATATCATGTGAATTTCTCTGCCAGGGATTCGTTAACTCTGTTGGGTTCGGATATTACGTTAAACACTTTGCCGTGACGCTGCGATATTTTTCTTTTGTATCTGTTATTGTTTTACGCTCGAAAGCAACGCCATTGAAATGCTTCCACAAATATGCGCCAACAAGTGTTATTTCACATCTTCGTTGTATTAGTGCGTTTCCTCATCGTTTGCCGTGATGATTAGCAGTGTTTTACGTTGCATCGTTGCATGACTGTTGATGTTGACAGTTTAATTAGCGTGGTTATGTCAAAGGACGATATTTGGATAACTGAAACCTGGTTCGATAATTGCGTGTATGGCTCCAGAGCACTACTGGTAGGGCGCCCAATACACTTGACATATACTGTTACGTAATAAGGAGAGTATTTTGCGGTATAGTCGGTGATTTTAGAGTATTCTGTCCGTGTGCACAGCATGTTCTGTATGGGAGAGACGGTGTTTGTCAGAGCATAAAGCCAGAGCCTAGGGAACTCGAGAGACTGGGTTAGATAAGCGAGTCTTGTTTTACAAGGGTGACGACTGAAAATACGCGATGTTGCCAACATGAGCGAGGCGGTATAAGTGGGAAATGGACTTTTACGTGTACTGTAGTTATGACTGAGTATACTCATGTCCTTTAACGTGAGTATGCTCCTAGTCTTGTTTTCCTACTTTGGACCGTCTCCACCACCGTTATTACTACTACTACTACTGCTGCTACTACTACTACTACTACTACTACTAGTACTGCTGCTACTACTGCTACTGCTACTTCTACTACTACTTCTACCACTACTACTATTACTGCTACTACTACTACTACTATTACAACTACTACTACTACTACAACAACAACAACTACTACTACTACTACTACTACTACTACTACTACTACTACTACTACTACTACTATTATTACTGCTACTACTACTACTACTTACTGCTGCTATAGCCATCGCCACTATCTTTAAAGAAGGGCACATGAGTAAAAATCTTATATTCAAAACGACTTCATATTCCAGCCTCCAGATCGTGGATGATTTGATTATTCAGATCAGATAGAGAGAGGGAGAGTAAATTTATCTAAACCTTACAGTAGCTTTTAGGAAGAGAGAGAGAGAGAGAGAGAGAGAGAGAGAGAAGACTTCCGAGCATTGTGATAGGCTTGATTTGACGCGCTCGCTTGCCAGTTTCACGTGTCTCCACATATTTGTCATTCTTGTTTTACTGCATGGCTTTTTTTCCCCCCTATACATGTATCACTGTATTTCTGGTGTGTATTATGTTTGTATGATATTATCGTTACACCGTATTCGCTCTTTAGATGCTTTACTGTATATCTGATTTTGAATGAAAATCGGTTGTTTAGACGATCGTTTTCTGTTTCATTTTTGTTTTGATTTTTTTTATGGTTTGCGGGTTGAAATATCTTTTTTATTTTGATGTGGAATGCTCCGAGGGCCTTAAATGAAGTATGACAGGGTACTGAAGATATTGAGGGATGAGGAAAAACGATCTTGGACTTTGAGGGGAATTGGAGAACCGGCCTTGAATGAAGAAAATAAAAATGCAGGTCTTTAAAGACGCTGAGTAGGGCATGAGAGCGTCAGACATTCCAAAGTTTATCTGCGAAGGGACATGACAGCGACCCAGCCTTGAGTTGCCCACGGCCGCACAATGTTTAGGTGACACACCACAGTAGCTTGTTTAGTATTATAATGTGGTCTGGCTGTTCCCGGAAGAGGGCTGCCAGAAACCGGACCGACAACTACAGAGGACTGAGAGGAAATTGACGCTCTGGCGTGGGAGTAGTGGGTTAACTTTTGTAGTCAGATTGCGTGGGAGGTGATAAGACGGATCGCCTCTGTAGAGTGGACTCTGTGGCGTAAGTATGTAGAGTCAAGTTTCTTCCTAGATGTGAGAGTAGGACTCCGTATGAGGAGTAGGAATGAATCCTTCGTATGATCGGAGCTTCCGTTCGGGAGACAAAAAAAAAAATGTTGGAGTTTAAACAGGACTTCCATTTGTTTTTGAGGTGAACTTAACAAAATGGTTACTCTTTTCAGGTTTGATGTTACGGAGATATCGAATGTATTTTATTGTGTTGATGGGTGGAATTATGGAGCCAGTGAAGAAGATTAAAAAGTTTTTTTGAGGCAACTGTGACGAGGCGAGACTTCTTAGATGAAACAAAAGAAAATGGAACTGAGTTGGAGGAAGTGCAGTGTTTAGCTGGCGGCGTACAAGGACATTTGGTTGTCTCTTGAAGAAAGAAAATCGTTTGTACGTAAGAGGAACAGCGTAGGAGACAAGGCAGAACCCTGAGGGACACTGGTGTTGATGTGTGAAGAAAGTGAGGTTAAAATCCATCATCAGTTATGGCCAGAGAGAGAAAACCAGATAGAAAGGATACAACCGCTGGATCTTGCTTAGTGAGAACCATACGGATGATCAGAGAAAGACAGAAAGAACTGGGATTCAAACTGAGGAGAATGGGAAGAGAAAAGAGATTTGAAGACTGAAGATGGTAATAGTTGGAGCAAAAGGACGATATATGTTTGGGTTAGAATGGCACCCTTTCCTGGGGTACACTGAACGAATGCATGACACGGAGAAGGAGTAAAATGTTTGGCTCTTAAAGTAGAGGCGGAATAGACGAGCAAGCGCAGGTGTCAGTTCAAAAGCGCGTCCATTTAGAGCAAGAGGTGCCGTTTGGGCGTCAGTTTACTAATTATAGTATAACTTTACCACATAATGTTTGAGGGGTTTACCATAATATAAGGTATACCACATCATGTGTGAAGGATGCACTATACTATAAGGTATACCACATCGTGTTTCAGAGGTTTACCATATTTTATTTGAATGGTTTCCCACTATCTTCCTCTGTGACCAAGGAGAGAAGTGCGTACTTTCTGGAGTGCACTGGAAGGGAGTACAAGGGCGGGGGTGTAGGATGAGTAGGAGGTGGAATCCTAGGGGTTAAGGGAATGTCAGGGTCATCAGCAGTGGAGTTGCAGGAGAGAAGGGAACCAGAGAGGATCTTTTTTTCCTCTTGGCTCATGACCGGGGAGACTTTGCAGTAAATGAAGAAGGGGAAGTTCTAACACTGTTCTTCGATTACAGGAATCCTTCTGCATACGGATTTCTGTTTCCTTTACCTTTTTCATCGTGTTCGTTTTACTTTCATGGTTTTCTGCTTTTTCTGTTTTACGTTGGATTTCGTATTCTATAAAGGGTTTTTAGTCAGCAGTAGCGCTCATTGTGATTTTGGGTGTTCTGTTGAAACAAGCAAGCATTCATGAGGCAAGCAAGTTACGATTGGTAAAAATTATGACTGCAATGTGTATATGGGCCAAGTTACTGCATGAGGATACGGTCCTCTTGTTATGAGTTCTTCTGGTTAAGACTGTGTGAAGTCGAAGCACACGTCGAGAGCGAGAGAAATTCCATAACCCAGCTTGCGCTTGCTTTGCCACGCGAGGTCGGATTTCTCATACGTAGATGTATGTTGATGTTAGCATTTGTATACTCCATTAACGAGGTCCCTGTCGGAGGGGGGAAAGTGTTTATTCTTGGCACGTGAATGGTCTCTCCCTCTTTCTGGGTGTTGATGCGGGGCGTCGGTAATGGCACCTTCTGAGTAAATGCAAGCGTGAGTTACGTAATTACTTTTTGTTACTTGGAGACTCGCCCCGTTGGTTCCTCCGAGCGTACCTCTCTTCTGTCGTCGAGAAGAGTCCCGTGTATTGTTTCCGTGTTTTTACGAGTCCCTCGTCGTGTTGACTCTCACCCCCGAGCATCAGTAGGGCAAACAGAGAGTGAATGGGGGTGGCTGGTACCGCGTCGTCGGTGACAGACGGTCACAAAAGTGGTGAGTGTTGCATAAGCGGCCATAGAGCGCACCCGGGTGTCCCAGCCGCCTCAGGGCTCGGTACTCTTTCCCTCTCTCATTTTCCTCCTTGGCTTTCGCTCCCTCACCACACTCCCAAGGACCCGAACCACCAAACCCCCTCCTCCTCCTCCTCCAAAACCCCCTCGCAAATCCTCCAGCTCCCCGTGAATTTTTCCTCCCATCTCTGCAGACGAGAGAGAGAGATTTTTGAGGCTTGATATTCAGCCACAATTCTGTGGTTATAACTCAGCGTTGAGGGCATTGTTGACTTCCTGGCAGTTGACGGTTGTAAAGCCCATATAACCAGTCATATAAATCTTTAAAGTGTTCATATAACCCTTGTTACAAATTCCGGGTTAATGACAGTAAACCTATTGATAGCAATTTGACCCAGTAGTAAACATACGTATATACATAACAGCTATGAACCTGTGGCATAGATTTTGGCTGTATTACATGTTAGTGACACATGTTAAATCCTATGATGCACGTTCCAAGGCAGCAGCTTTTTGTCTCACTCCTAGAGCAAGGCGTTGAAAAGGGCTGTCTCATTCTTTGGGTATATTTTGTATCACTTCGACAGGTCACAAATTTGTAGTTCCATTCGTTTTTTCATGGTTTGGATAGACTTGCAGGTACGTGTTGGCGTAAACTGACCGGAGAATGATAGTAATCAGTAAACAAGTACTTTGAAAAGGCCAGTGGGTCAAGGACGCGAAGCAGCCAGTCCTGATCAAGGCTGGTAGGACCCCACCAGACCCGAGCCTTAAGGAGGAACAATCCTTAGCCCAGTCAGGTACTGAGGGGGAGGAGGGGGGGGGAGGAACCATCCGTAAACCCTTTGTGCTTCAGGGGCGGAGTTCCTCAGGGACGAAGCGATGTTTAACACCCGGAAGACTAAGCCGTTCTACCCGCCTTGGTGTGTTTAGACCGTACGAAAATGTGCCATGAATCCTCCGAACGCGTTGTCGCAAACGCCAGCGGCTAGGGGGAGAGAGAGAGAGAGCGAGAGAGAGAGAGAGAGAGAGAGAGGCTTGCACGCCTCATTGGTTAAGACGTTCTTGCATCCGGCTGTGGTCTTCATCTGGTGGGAGGATCAGCAGGAAGCAACCGAGATTCCGCGCGCTGTGCGAGCCAGTAATGGATCTCGCCTCAGATGGCGCCCCGCTAATATAGGTGTTCGGCTCAGATGGCGCCTGGCTGATCGCTTCAGGAGCCCTGCGTTCGCCTGAAGGACTCGCACGGAGAGAGAGAGAGAGAGAGACAGAGGGGGAAGCTAAGTCTCTGCCGCAGTAGGAATCTTTGCCCTCAGGCCACCTGCAGTGTTGACACTGCAGGATTCCGTGGAGAGTCAACCCGAAGGCAACGCGAGGTCAGAATACTCCGTCGGATGTCGTGCGTTCACTTCAGACGCACGGGCGAACGGCAGGAGGTTCCGGTGGGGCGTACCAACAGCGGGAGGCGCGGCAGACGAGTCTGTTACCAACCGACTACTGCAGCGGGTGAGGGGGGAGAGCCAGGGAGAGGTGGGCGTGGCTCCAGGGGAGAGAGAGAGATCGTTAGCAATGCGACGTTGCTTCAGTTACGACTCACTCACGGAAGCGGGCGACAGTCGTGGAGTGGGGATGGGGGAGAGGAGAGCAAGGGGCTTCTCCCCGTACCCGACAATCGTTTGGGATTGCTCGTTAGGCGGTGGACATTCACGCCTAACGATCAGTGGATTGAAATGCCCGCCCCCCCCCCCTGGATGACAAAGCCGTTGCGTTACTAGAGAGAACTTTGCTCGTTCTCTGCGGGAACTCCTCTAGATCCAAGCCCCTCGGCTAGAACGCGTTTGTCTAGGATTCCCCTCCTCTCACAGTCTCTGGGTACCTACACCTCGGGGGGAAATGATATTCCTGGACCATCCAAGAAGCGGAGATTGGTAAAAGAATGTTAGTTTGACGCGAGATTACCAGCTCTTGCGGAATTTCCCTGAATTGTGAAAGTATTATTCCGTTCTCTCTAGTATGAGTGAATCGTTTTCTGTTGTACGTATGAGTAACTATTCCGATCCCGTATACGTATGTACACATAGGAAATACTGACATAGATATACACAAAGAATAGACGTAAATCACTTATACATAGCGAAGGGCATGTATTACGTGCGCATACAAGATGTATTTGATCACATACAACACATCTGTTTTGTATATATATATTGTATACTTAAGTTTGATATTCAGTCACATGTGTTTCCCATATGTTCAGATATGAAGCCTGGAATGGGTGTGTTGGTCATTGGATAGTGTTACACCCTTATAGTAAGATCGAAACGTTTGTATTTCATATTTGTGAGCATGTTTCCCGCGTAGTGAGGTAGCGCCAGGAACAGACGAAGAACGACCCCTTTTGCTCGCATCAGCTCTCTCGCTTCAGACAGTCCTGTGGTTTCCCCAGCCAACTTCTTATGTCACGGTTCAGCCCATCGACAGCACGTCGCCCCCTGTATACCATTTCGCACTATCACATGCACGCCCCGCACCCTCCTGCATGTTCAGGCCCCGATAACTCTTAGGATCGTTCATTCCATCCTTCCATCTCGTAGTTGGTCTCCTCCTCCTTCTTCGTGTTCCCTCCCACTTCTGACATGTATACCCTCTTTGTCAAACTCTCCACACTCATCATCTTCATATGTCCAAACCGTTTCAGCATCCCCTCTGTTCACCCCTTTCAACTATACTCGTTTTACTGCCACCCTTCTCATCCTATTATATTTTACTCGATCATGCTTCCTCACAACACATACATTCTCCACGGTACTTTTTTTTCCTTTTTTTTTTATCGGGGGCCCACGCTTCGCATCCATCCATCACCGTCGGCACTACTATAGCATTAAATATAACCATCTTTGCCCTCACAGGCAGTGTCCTCTCTTTCCAAATACTCCTCAGAATATCTAGGACGTAAGCCTCCTCACCCCCCTTGTGGCTTACGTAAGCTTTCATGGTTCCATCCACTGTCATGTCCATTCCCAGGTATCTAAAGCACTCCTCTTCCTTCAGGTTCTCTCCATTTCAGCTCGCATTCCAACCAGTCGGCTTCTCTACCTTGCTAATTTTAGTCTTACTTTTTCACATAAACTCGAAACTTTCTCGTCTTACACACACACACACACGCCCCAAACTCAGACACTAGCTTCTTCAGTTTTTCACTCGAGTCGCTCACCAGAGCAGTATCATCACCAAACAGCAACCGACTCACTATCCCATCCGAAAACAGATTAAACAGCCATGGTGACATCATACGCCCTACCGCAGAGTTACCTGGAACCCTCCTCTCTTCTTACTCGCACACACATGCCTTACTCTCTTGATGAAAACTATTTCTAGCAACTTTATTCCAACACTATGAATTCATAATACCTTCCATAGAGCATTTTTTGTTAGTCTAATCATATGCTATTTCCAGATCCCTAAATGCCACTTACAAATCCCTCTGTTTTCTACATATATTGCTCAGGAAGATTATCAGATATTTCTTTTATCAAAGCAAACACTTGATCCACACATCCTCTACTATTTCTGAAAACATATTGTTCCCTCCCTTTCAAATGCTCTGTATATGCTACCATTTTCTCTCATAACTTACCAGGTAACCCTCTGCAAATTTGTGTCTATGTAACTTGATCATTCACTTCTATCCCTTTCGTCTTTATATTATGGTACTATAAAGGCATTATGTGATACATGTTTGTACTTAGAAATTCGTGTATTGTCAACCTTTTTGTCGATAAGTCATTGGTAATATAACATATAAGGGGAGGGAGCGGGGGGCTGGAAATCCTCCCCTCCAGTTTCTGCTTTTCCAAAAAAGGAACAGGGAAGGGGCTAA
>JAYMFT010183599.1:0-12005 GCA_038088735.1 Panulirus argus
TATATATATATATATATATATATATATATATATATATATGTACTGTGCATGTATGTATATATGTGTGTATGTGGGGGATGGGTCTTTCTTCATCTATATCCTGGCGCTACGTCACTTGCGTGGGAAACATCGATCAAGTATAATGAAATAAATAGATAAATAAATAAATAAATATATGTGTGTGTGTGTGTGTGTGTGTGAATAAATAAAAGCTCCATATTCCTTTCATTTTGCATATGATTATTTTCAATGGCAAAACGGTTTTTATTACAGTACAACCATCCCATTGCTAATTAACCAGCCTGTAGGATGCTGCCTTCCTTTTTGTAAATATATATCCTGTTAGTTTTCATATATTGAAAATATATAGGTATAAAATTTCCTTGGCTTTCCTTTTCCAATTTGTTTGAATATATAAGTAATTATGATTCACAGGAGTGTGGAAGAACATGTGTACGTATTTAGGGACATGAATACTCTTACACAAGCAATGCCTGTTTCCTTGTATACTCTGGACTTCACCCAACCCAACAACACTGCAAACACCATTTCAACATATCCCAAGATCCTTCATGCCTATGTTGCAAAAATAATTAGGAAGACACCAAGCGCTATTCAACTGCCTTGTTCTCTTTGCATGTAGATGCACACTCAACATCACTACTCCTTATGACTTATGGTCCTGACCAGTGAACGTGGCTGCAGGAGCCTCATAAAGATAGAATGGACTCATGGGATAGGAAATAGGCTTGTGTGTACTTTTTTCATATTTGATTGCCGTTTCCCGCATTGGCGAGGTAGCGCCAGGAACAGATGAAGAGGGGCCACATCCATTTAAATCCATTCTCTAGGTGCTATGTGTTAAGCACCAAAACCACAGCTCCCTATATACAACCAGGCCCCACAGACCTTCTCATGGTTTACCATGGACACTGCACATGCCCTGTTTCAGTCCACTGACAGCACCTCAGCCCCAGTATACCACAGTGCTCCAATTCATTCTGTCCCACACATGCCTTTTACCCCCCTGCATGTCCAGACCTCAATTGCTCAAAATCTTTTTCTCTCCATCCGTCCATCTCCAATTTGGTTTCCCTCCACTTCCGATGCATAAATCCTCTTTGTCAACCTTTCCTCACTCACTTTCTTCATATGTCTGGAGCATTTCAGTGCACCCTCCTCTGTTCTCTAAACCACAGTCTTTTTATCATCACTCATCTCTCTAACCCTTTTGTTACTCAATCAAACTATCTTACACCACATATTGTCTTCATACATTTCATTTCCAACAAATCCACCTTCTCCACACAACCTTATTTGTAGTCCATGCCCTGCATCTGCATAATATTGTTGGGAATACTATTCCTACAAACATACCCATTTATGCCCTTCTTCAGTGCTACCAGAACCTTCACCCACTCTCCCACCCTATGACTCACTCCCACTTCCATGGTTCCATTCCCTGCCATGTCCACTCCCATGTATCTAAAACATTTTCACTTCCCCAGTTTTTCTCCATTCAAAATAACACCACAATTAACCTCTCTCTCTCTCTCTCTCTCTCTCTCTCTCTCTCTCTCTCTCTCTCTCTCTATTTATCTATCTATCTATCTATCTGTCTATATATATATATATATATATATATATATATATCATATTTGATGTGGCATCTGTTCACATCCATTCTCTACCTTCATGTATAATACACCAAATACACACCTCCCTATTCATAACCAGACTCCACAGACCTTTCCATGGTTTACCCCGGATGCTTCACATACCTTGGTTAAGTCTATTAGCAGCAAGTCAGCCCTTGTATACCATATTGTTCCAATTCACTCTATCCCTTGCACACCTTTTTCCCCCTAGCAAGTCCTGATCGCTCAAAATTTTTTTCACCCAATCCTTCCATCTCCATTTTGGCCTCCCTGTTCTTGTTCCCTCCACTTCTGACATATATATCTTCTTTGTCAACCTTTCCTCACTCATTCCTTCCATATGTTCATATGTCCAAACCACACCCTCTTCAGCCCTCTCTACCACATTATTTTTATTACTGCACCTTTCTCTTGCCCTTTCATTGCTTACTCAATCCAACCATCTCACAGCAATTATTTTCCTCAAACATTTCATTTCCAACACATCCACCCTCCTCCGCTTAGCCTTATCAATAGCCCATGCCTCGCATCCGTATAATATTGTTGGGGCTACCATACCTTCAAACATGCCCATTTTTGCCCTCCCAGATAATGAATGACCTCTCATTCCACATATTCTGCAGTGTTCCGAGAACCTTCTTTCCCTTACCCATCCTTTGATTTGTTTCCGCTTCTATAGTTCCATTCACCGCCATGTCCACTCCCAGGTATCTAAAACACTTCACTTCCTCTGGTTTTTCTCCATTCAAACTCACACCTCAACTAACATGTCCCTTAACCCTGCTAAACCTAGAAACCTGGCTTTTATTCACATTCACTCTCAAATTTCTTCTTTCACAAGCTCTTCCAAACTCAGTCACCAGCTTCTGCAGTTTCTCGCCCAAATCAGCCACCAGTGGTAGGCTGGGTACGGTTCCATGACAGAGACCGTCCTGACCTCATGAAGAAGTTTACAATCAATCGAAGACCTCCAGTCAAGGGTCTGAGGCTCTAGTTTCTCTAGCGACACATTCCCGCAGAAAATGAATACCTAGGGATAGAACTGTTGCTGAGAAACACAGGATGATATTGTAAATCGTGTGACTAGCTATACTAATAGTCTGTCTATAACAGAGCATTTAAGAGTAAGACTTTGCAGTCGCCTCCAGGAGTTCGTTTTTGAAAAAAGTGAGAAAGGGGTTAATTTTGTTCGTTTTCTTTACCCCAAGTATACATATCTTGAGAATAGCCACAGGTTGTGGTCGGAGGCACTCCCACGTTGTGAATAATGGAAAACAGTTGAACTTCACAAACGCCAACAGTTTATGATGACAGCCCCACCTTCCCTCTATACATTTGTAGTGACACAACACCCATGTCCTCACTAACAGCTGCCAACACACAACGCATCACATCACCTTTTTGTAATATCACATGTGTCACGCATGTCTGCCTGGTAACCAATAACATTGTTCCACCCCTACTGTAGCTGACGTGTTAACTCTCACGGTATTAACGAAATTTGAGCAAATGTTTTATTTATTTCATGTGACATTTAATTTCAAAACTTGGGAACATATGAGTCTTGACCGCATCATGGTTCTCATCACACACAGACTCATACAAACCAGACGACACTGCAGCATACCCATGAATATACATATGTAAACACATACGCTCTCACAAACATCCATGAATACACATACACACACTTATGTGAGTTTGACAGTGATAGTGTGTGGTGATACAGCTTGACAGTGAGAAAGGTGTTGTGATAGAGCCGTTCCAGGCATGGAAGAGAGGTGTTATGACAGAGCCATCCCAGGCTTGGCAAGGTATTGTGAAAGAGCCGTCCCAGGCTTGTCAGTGAGAGAGGTGCTGTGACAGAGCCGATCTAGGCTTGTCAGTGAGAGAGGTGTTACGACAGAGCCGATCCAGGCTTGGCAAAGAGAGTGATGTAGTGATACAGCCGTTCCAGGCTTGGCAATGAGAGAGAGGTTGTGATAGAGCCGTTCCAGGCTTAGCAATGATAGATGTGTTGTGATAGAGCCGTACCAGGCTTAGCAATGATAGAAGTGTGATAGAGCCGTTCCAGGTTTGGCAATGAGAGTGGTGTAGTGATAGAGCCATTCCAGGCTTGGCAAAGGGTGGTGTAGTGATGGAGCCGTTCCAGGCTTGGCAATGAGAGATGTGTTGTGATAGAGCCGTTCCAGGCTTAGCAGTGATAGAGGTGTTGTGATAGAGCCGTTCCAGGCTTAGCAATGATGGAGGTGTTGTGAAAAAGCCGTTCCAGGCTTGGCAATGGGAGAGGTGTAATGATAGAGCCATTCCAGGCTTGTCAGTGAGTGAGGTGTGCAGTGATAGAGCCGTTCCAGGCTTGACAGTGAGTGAGGTGTGCAGTGATAGAGCCGTTCCATGCCTGGCAATGAGAGAGGTGTTGTGATAGAGCCGTTCCAGGCTTGTCAGTGAGTAAGGCGTGCTGTGACAGTGTCGCGCTAGGTTTTCTTACCTGAGATAAAGACAGCTTGTGCGAGTGTTTGATCCTCTTACGTTCCACGAACCATGGAAGGCATGCAGACCACAAGTCGGATGGATCTCTGGTACCGGACCACTGTGGCTGCCCAGCCGGCCAGCCAACGTCGTTACTCGACCAGTTAGCCAGTTGGTCAACCTGATAAGTCACACGAATTATTCAGCTACAAACAAAAGTAATTGTCGCATCATTACCTGTATATATAAATACTTTACATTTATTTCAAAATAAAATCTTGTTCCTAATATGGAGGTGAAGCCTCCTCATGTCCCGTAAGTCTTGGCTCACTCTCCTCTAAGACAGTACTGTGTAGGTCGGCCTACACTTCATCCACGCAGGAGAGGAGTTATCACAAACTTGGAAGAGACCACTGTAGATCCCCCTGCTTATACCTTAATGAAATCTAGTTGCCCACCTGGAATCTAAAGGGGACCTAAAGAATCTTATTCCTCCGTTATTTTCTGCTAATATTTTGACAGAAATAGAAAAATCCTTAAATTTGATTGGTAGTCGTCTGAATACGCGTCGTCTAATGTCTTCCGAACATTACATCAAACACTGTCACCAAACGAGTTTCATCCTAAAGCCACAATGGTGATGAATGCTCATGATGATGATAAAGATGAAAAGAAAAAAATAATTGTATTCAGTATATAACATAGCGAGGGGTCACTTGACCCGCTGGACGACTGACTGTGTGGCCCGTGACCTGCTGGCCAGGAGGTGGTCAGGTGCCACGTGAGCTCACCCAGGCACGACTCTTCTTTTCTTCCCAGGGTCTGGAGTAACCAACCATCCACTGGGTCCTTCGACGCATAGTAACCAATGTCCTGATTGGTCAGTTGTACATTTCTCTCCACATGATTCATAATGCAGCCGATATTATAACAAGTTGTCATTATCCTCCTGTGTTCATCTTAAAATGATTATTAGATTATGTGCCAATGATGACTGATAGGTGCTCAAAGCGGTTATGAAAGTTTTACTTTATCTTTTCAAACACAAGTAATGAGACGAAACAGGTCACCCAAGTGCCGAAAAACCCGCTTTTCATTCAAAATGAAACTTCTTCCACTGTGAAGACAGTGGACTACTCAAACTCGAGCAACACTTGAACTGTATCGTTTCAAGTGGGGTTTTTGCCATGACTAACTTAACACAGGATTACACCTGGCTAGAGGGACAGTTTGAGGACCGACGTCTCACGTCACCTTGCAATACTTCAGGCCAGGAGCTGATGTCCTTGAGGTAAGTTTGTTTTCATCTCCGTCATCATCACCCAAGATACCACCAGCTCCAAGGTCAAACGGTATCTACCAGCACTCAACGGAGGGCATCCCGATACTGAGCCTTGGGGATAACTCAAGGGCGGGCTTCCCGGTATTGAGCCTTGGAGACAGCTCAAGGATGATCCTCTATGTATTTACTACACCCCTGAAGTAATTACCAGATGGATATATTGACAGCCACAGGACTTAGGGCCAAACGCGTCCCTAACTATCAGATCTGCACATTAACAGCAACAGAAGGATCGGATTTTCTCATCTCGTGTGCATTTTTTAAGTTACGGAAATCCTGTTCCAGACCCAGATAGCTTTACATAATATTCAAGAATAACATTTTTGTTTTACAACCATTACGACGTACGATATTCTGCAACATTTTTCACTTCTCATATTGGGTAACGGGATAGAAGTACGCTGTGAAGGCTGACTCATGACACGTTTTCGGTTAAAGAGTACTTTCAAGAGATCTTTTATATTAGGTGAACTATTTGTATCCCTCATTAGAACGATTATCAACTCGTAGAAGTTAGTTTCAATTCCAACCGTAGAGTGAGTGACCGAAGAATAACACGTCTTTACTCTGCGCTTTATACCAAACTCACACATCTCCCCATCTTCTTTACGTGCCCTAGTAACACATTACAGCCAGTCTCTCCCTGTCACACAGGTCCTTATAATCTGCTTGCTCCCACCACGTCTATAAGTCGCTTAGTTAACCTGCAGGCGGAAGGACGCAACACACTGAATGACTGACCGGACGACCTTATATGACAGCTGGGGAGATTCGGTCACGCAAGTGCCACACACGTGCTGAGGTTGCCATGGTTTACTTTACGTGTTGTCATCTCCAGAGGCTACCACCAGCTGAGGCCACAGGGTGTCGTCTCTTGGGTTCACCACCAGCTGAGGCCACAGGGTGTCGTCTCTTGGGTTCACCACCAGCTGAGGCCACTGGGTGTCGTCTCTTGGGTTCACCACCAGCTGAAGCTACAGTGTTGCAATCTCCTGAGGTTCTCCAATGATGAGGCCGTCGCGTGTTGTCAAACAAGAACAACATTTAAAGTTACTAAATTTACGTAGGGGAAACATGATTGATGCAACCTAAGCCTATATACACCAAGTCTATCCACTGATTTATCTGATTTGTGCCGGAACCCCGGCAAGTTTATTGTGCACCCCATACTCATCCTGTGAGCGGTAGCGCAAAAGGATTACAGAGGTTACCCACTCTGACTCCGAAAATGGACCCGGCGAAAATGGACCCGGCCGCGCAGACCTACATGTGACGTCATGCTGCGCTGAACCCGACGTTTTCGTTAGCCCTGTACCAGCACGTTTTTTATGTTTAGGGGCCAATGACGTAGCATACAGGCTCCACCCACAAGCGTATGGGTTTACTTGGTATACATAGGCTTTGGATGCAACCAGAAAACTTCGACGGGTGTGAGACGTCAGATGGAATCAATATTCATACAGAATTTTCACAACGTCTCCGCAGCTTGGTCACCACACTTTGTGGCTACTGGACTGTTCACGACTTGTGAGGTGAACTCATACCTTCATCACGGAGTTATTACTCATCTTTCCCTGCGTAGTGTTAGAATATCAGTTGCATACGGAAAGTCAAGTGGGAGGATCATAAATCAATAGTGGCAGCCGTGTTCCAGCGGCCGTAACAACTAGTGATAAACCTGTTGATGTCCGCAAATGAATCCCGCGGTTTGCATGTCCAGCTGAGGGAGGGGGTGCAACCCCCTGTGCGACACACGACGGGGTTACTGTTTGAGGTCGGACCTTTGTGCGTAGGTAAGATTTTCAGGCAAGCAAATACACCGTCTTAGCCAGTGTCAGGAGGAGTGTCGTGTGGGAGGCAATATTCTGTTAGCAATAATCACCCTCCGGCCTCTTCTCATAATTATCTATCGTCATCAAGAGATTACCGCCACCGTCACGACGCCTGCTCGTTACACATGTAATTACCAGGTTAATTTCCAACAGCTTTTCTCGTTATTAACCACGTAATGAAGACTTTAACTAATTGAAAAATTAATTGCTTATGAGATGGATAACATCGCTCCGTCCGCCTCCACAAATCTGCCTCCTGACAGTCAGTCCTCTCTCTCTCTCTCTCTCTCTCTCTCTCTCTCTCTCTCTCTCGTGTCACCCACCTCTCACAATCCACTCCTGTCACCCACCTCTTACAGTCCACTCTCCTGAGAGCACATTCATCACCAAGAAACAAGGAGATATGTTCCTCAAGACACCTGCAACAAACATGAAGTTCTGCCTGAAACTTGCCAACGGAAGGCGTACCGGGCCACCCGGATGTACCTTCTTCCCCGTCTGTCACTTTGATTTGAGGTGAAATCTGTTTCATTTTAATAAAAAACTTTCGAAATATAAAACGTTTATCAAAAAGGAAGTTACTCTGAACGGATGGATACTCAGCCCTTTTTCTCTTCATTGTTTTAACATAATGATTAAAACCGTTAATTGGTCCACTCAACAGCTGTTAAGAGGTGAGGTTCAGCTTTGTTAGGTGGATATCGGCCGACGCCTCCACCTCACGCCTCTTCACTATATCAGTAGTTTTGTAAATGATTTTATATCACTGTTAAGGTTTTGTCTTCGTTGGATGGAAGGTCTGGAGAAGTAGACGTCAGTCAATGGCATGCCACACATCATGTGTTCTGTTTCCATACGTAGTTTGTGTCCGCGGGAGGAGCTGCCTGGTGTCACCGTCACCAAAATTTAGGAATATGGCGTGGATCCCCAGGGCGACTTTTCGCCCATCCACCATCATAAATGTTTCTCTAATCTTGAAAGGACTCATTAGTTGAGGCAGGTGAAGGCGGTCGGGAGGGTGGGGGGCCACAGGTCAATCAATAGCCGCACACACTGCCTAAATATCGTATTGGACGTGAAGACGCGGGAGTGTCGCGCCCCAGGCAGCCTGACCCAGGGCGCGGGCCGACCCTCTGTAGGATAGTTCCCTGTGGCAGGAGCGCGGCAGCGGCGGCGGCTCTCCTACTGAGCTCACACCACCACCACTCTCCCTCCACACTCTCACCAACATTCTCACACTGTTACCATCGGCGAGGCTGACGTCGCAAGCCCCCGGCGTGTGTGCACCGGCAGGCAGCAGGTGTTGTCCACCGCGTCTTGTGACTCGATTCTGTGGAGATCTGATGGTGACGTAAAGTGTTTATTCGCATAAATGTAACTTTCTCATCCACACGATCGGAAACTCTTCACCTCGATAATCTGGTGTTCAGTTCAGAGAAGCAGAACAGTTTCCCGTATGCGTTGATTTCTGAAGTATACAATGGTAGGGTAATCACGCCAGACTCAGCATCATCCACGTACAAGGTAAAGAAAGTCCACACGAGACCCGAGACCTGACCTGAGGGTCCTGGTGCCGCCATCACTGACGCCGGTAGACCACCACGAGGTGAGTTTGTACTTGACTTCATCAACCTGCTACCCTCATTCCTTTCCTCGCATATATATATATATATATATATATATATATATATATATATATATATATATATATATATATATTTCAAATAAACGCGCACTTTCACGGAACATAAAGCGTCCTCCACCAGCACAGACTATCCTGAGTGGTTTCAGTCGCTGGTGATATCTTTCATTCCCGGCGGACTTTGATTGGCGTTCGCATATTATCCAACTGACAACTCTCGCTCGTCGCGTTTAGAGAAGAACATTGTTCTGGACGTATGAGACCTATGAAGGGTGGTCATCGACCCCCACCCCACCTTGTCTTGAAACTTGGTAAAGTACAGCCTCAAAACCGTCTTGATGTTGTTTTTATTATGTTTTAATTCCCAACTGTGAGAAATGATCCATTCATGTGTCTAAGCTGATATATAGATAGATAGGTAGATAGTTAGATGGTTAGATAAGAGAAAGGTAGATAGATGAATATAGAACTAGATCGATATTGTTTTCAAATGTCGCTTTCTGTATACACGAACTTTATTTTCTTTCAATCTTGAGTATGTGGTTGGTGACAGTTTACAGTGCACGGAGTTCTGGGCTGGGGTCAGGTGACAACTCTCGCGGGTAAGTAAAGGGAAATGCCATCGCTCGAAGTCAGTGCAAGGGGATATGATTGAACAAATTCTGCCATGCGTCTGTTCATGCACTTTAGGCATATCTCCCAAGCAATATTTTTTCAATACATTCTTCTGATTTATACTCCATATATAATCCTCCTGTGTTGCACGGTTCTGTTTAATACACCACTTGTATTTCGTCCACGATCGTGTATGTTATGTTGATGTCCAAAGCAGTTCTACAGACAGACCCCTGATGACAGATATGTGTCAAGCTGTCTACCTGAGGATTTCTTATAAGAATCCTCAACCGAGGGAGGGAGTTTCGTCTTCCGTCTTGGCAGTCCTGAATGGAAACTTTCATTCCAAGGAAACAGAAAGAACGAAAGTGAAACTGAAAACGGTTTGAAATGATTCACAGAAAATAAGAATATGAATATCAAAGTGAATATTAGAAGAGAGCAAGACAAATGAATATCCAGTGTGAGAGGAACAACAACCCGCGTCCCAGGAAACCTGACGGGATTAGTTACGTTTTAAACAACCATATTGGAGCCGGAGGCTCGCGCCGAAAACAGATTTGAGAAGTTTGTTGGGATGATGATGGCATCACTGGTGGGTCTTTGATGTTTATAGTAGCTGCCGGGCTGGTAGATTTGTCTCCCCAGCACTCACAGAGAGGCTGCTGGGGGTGGTAAAGCTGCCCACAATCTCGCCCTCACGGGGAGGATGCTGGGGCAATAGTTGTGCCCGTTGGCAGGATGCCACCGGCCTCACTCCCATCCCCGGCTGTTGGTAAACAAGTCAGTGACATAGTAATATTAAACCGATCTGAGACGGGCAGCGAAAGTAGTTAACGAAAGCAAAAAAACTACTGAATTCTTAAAATAATAGACGAAGCGAGAAATAGTTTATAAAGATAACGAATAGAAAGAACTGATAAATACTGACTCTGTTGTTGGTTGTTGTGGGTGGATGTTAGTCGTGAACTGGAAGTAACTTTAAATTTATAGGATCAGATGTGGGTGGGTGGGTGGTGTGCGTCCTGCCACAGTACCGCCCCTCAGGCAACACTCACCCAGTGCCACCAGGTTTTGGTTAAGGCCTCTCGACCGACCGGCAAAGTGTATAACACGTACTCAAACACTTGTTATGTCAATCCCGTTAACGAATTTTGCATGGGTTATTTCTGTTATGAACTTGTCGTGTTTCGTTTTGGTAAAGCTAAATACAGGAAACGGCAGAATAGTTTGGATACGTAATTCAGCTCGTCTCTTGCTCTGTTTAGTAAAGTTTGTGCAGTCACCAGGAAAGCTGTGTACCCCAACACCAACGTCACATAATGATGATTTCCTCTGACTATTATGTAACACGACAAAAGTCTTGGTTACAAAAGTTAAAAGTTGGTTTCATTGACGGGTGTGAGGCCCGAACATCCCTGCCCCCAGCACGTCGTGTAAAGCGTCGGGTTTGTCCTCCGTCAGACAGCCACCCAGCTGCTGGCTCGTCGGCAGGACAAGAGATACGGAAGGACGAGACTTAATGAGAACACAGGAAATTCTTTCATGACCGAATGTCCAAATCAAAAGGGGAAAAAAACTGCTGTCAATATGATGTGCTGGTCGTGTGAACATCGGAAACGGAACATCACGTCTGCAGACAACGAGTGGTAATAACTCATGACAATCAACGCCACGTTTAGTGAGACGCAATTGTCAGTGTTCTTCCTCATCATTAATAAAATTGACCCAATTCATCTTTCCTTCACATCTGCTCCCCGTTTCCCGCCTCCGTTAGGAAGCACCAGGAACAGACGACTGAACCCCGGAGGAAAAATCCTGGCTTGGCTCCCTCCCTCCTTTGGTACTTCCTTTAAAAAGTGATAATGCAGGAGGGGAGAATTTCCAACCCTCACCCCCGACCCTCTCAGCCGCCTCCTACAACATGCAAGACGTAACTGGACAATAATTTTTCCCCTGCGATTCATATCCCAACTTCTTTTTTTTATATGCTGAAGGATCCAGTCACAGACAAAACTCCGCATCAGGGAGTAAAATTCTGCAATCATCACCAGTGGGGGAACATACTGCAGCTGTCACCAGTGGGGGAACATACTGCAGCTGTCACCAGTGGGGGAACATGCTGCTGTGTTCAACAGTGTCAGGCAACAACTCTTTACACTGAAAGAGGAAATTAAAGTGTAAGTCGTCCAATGTTATTAACTAAATGCTTCACATAAGCTGCCGTGTTATCCTAGTATGTCCTACCGTGTGATCCTGGTATAACCTGCCGTGTGATCCTAAGTAATGAACCTGGATGCAACGATCACTCTGTACCGCCCACAGGGTGTCATGGCTGCCTCTGTACCGCCCACAGGGTGTCATGGCTGCCTCTGTACCGCCCACAGGGTGTCATGGCTGCCTCTGTACCGCCCACAGGGTGTCATGGCTGCCTCTGTACCGCCCAC
>JAYMFT010183610.1:0-12005 GCA_038088735.1 Panulirus argus
ACAATATATATATATATATATATATATATATATATATATATATATATATATATACACACACACAAAATTACAGCTCAAGAAGACCAAATTCCGAAACTGTCATTATAAGGTTCCATTTCGACGTAACTTCCGGTTATATAATATGTACAGTGCTACATACCTGAATATGATTGTGACCAAAAGATCTCTAGGTCACAGGTGGTGAAGGTCTTGATGACTACGATCCTCAGGTCATAGACAGTACAGGCATCTTCAGTAAAGCAAGCTTCCCTCCCACGTCCATCACCTTTAGGAGTAAAGAGGAAAAACATTTATTTCATTACACAGGCCGGGCGGATAAGGTTCATCTGAAAACAGTGAAAGATTGAAAAAAAAAAAAAAAAAGATGAGATAGTTAAGGCCCTGATTGCTCTTTTCAATGACACACTTGCTGCGGGGAAAGTTGCTGAAGATTGGACGTCTGTCGATGTACCTCCGATATTTTTAAGAAAAGGGACCAAATTCTTTTCTAGAAATGATCGTCGTAACATCTGTAGTTTACAGGTATTTGTTTGTTAATCATCTGTATTCTCTTCTCCTCCCACTACACTAATCTCACAGTTTCTGATCTCTTCCACTATCACAAACAGCCTCATTAGGACCCAGTGGTCTGTTGCTTTTCAAAAACCTTTCCATTTATCATCTATTTGCACGATGCTACCCGGGATTAATCAGAAATACCTCTGGTCCTGATTCTGCACAACAGCACAAAACAGGCATCTATCTTCATTTAAAGTCATCATTTACGGTGCGAAGCATCCATACGCACGGATATAATGATGCCATCTTCCAGTGAAGTCATTTAGTAATTCTCTTCACTGCATGAATAATAAAGATGATTTTGTAACGCCGCATCGAACTCGTAGTGACACTGCTTCAGGTTTAGTGTTATATCCGAAATCGAAGTGACGCTGTTTCAGATCTAGTTTCATATCCGAACTCGAAGTGGTACTGCTCCAGATCTAGTCTTATATCCTTATCTATTCCTATCTCTTGCTTTCCTTTGAAACCTCTCTTGTTTCTGTGGCGTCTGACTCCTTCCATCTTTCCCAGATATCTTGGATTAACGACCAGGTTCAGAAGACTTCGGAGGTTTCTTCCGCTTCATCTTTTCCCTTCGGGACGAATGAAACGCTCGTGACGGGTATTCCCCGGCCCATTTCCCCTAGTCCTTCATTCACTTAGATTCATTTACCGTGAAGCCTGGGGCGAACCCAGTACCAGGGGTACCTTCTTGGCCAATTTCTGCATCACTTGAGCACAACGGTACCATCCTTAGCTCACGACACCATGAGTCATCAGCAGTGCGGTGCGACCCTGGAGCTCGGGCGGTACGACCTATGGGGAATGATGGCCTGATCTTTGACCTGGTCCTTGAGGTTCAGGTCAAGGGCTAGCCCATCATACCCCAAGGGTCATACACTATGTTCAAGGGTCGTACCGTCGTCTTCGAGGGGTGAAGAACCCGGAATTTTTTCGCAACATGCCAAGTATGGGAGAGGATGGTGTTGCGGGGCACATACTGGGGAGTGGGACTTTATATGTTCTTCATGGCTCATCACATTACACGCATCTACTTAATAGATCACACTCTCACTGTGGCTCACACTGCCTCACACTTTCTCTGTGGCTCACAATGCCTCCACACTCTCCTTGTAGCTCACACTGACTTACGCTCTCCATGTAGCTAACACTGTCCCAAACTCTCCCTGTGGCTCACACTGCCGCACACTCTTCGTGGCTCACACTGCCATACACACTCCCAATGGCTTACACTCTCCCTGTAGCTCACACTGCCATACACTCCCCTATGTCTCACACTTTTCCTGCACCTCACACTATGCCTGACACTCTCCCTGAGGCTCACACTTCCTCACACTCTCCCTATGGCTCACATACTACATTATCCTTTCGGTTTCCACCCTAAGTAGAACGTAACCGACCGGTAAACAATTTACCCGCCGGGGGGAAGGATCTCTTCAGTCTGATTTACTATGTTTAGTGGGTAGTGACACAGACTCACACATTTACATACTTGTCATCATTAGTAACATATTTCAGTTTCTAAATGATAGAAGACAAGGAGCCAAGCGAGGAGTGCTCATCCTCCTCGAAAGGTTCTGGATGGGGCGGCGTCTTGAATGTGAGCGTATGAAACCAGGAAGAGAAGAAGGGAGAGATTGGCAGTACGTTTGTGGAGAGGAACCTTGATGTCGTGGCTCTGGGTGGAACTAAGCTAAAGGGGGAAAGGGAAGAGTGGTTTGGGAAAATGCACTAGGGGTTAAAATCTGGGTTTAGCGTGCAAGAGAGAACAAAGGAAGGGTGGACACTTCTCCCTTAAGTCGTGGGTATGTATGCAGAAGTGAGACCCCAGACTGATATGGGTGAAAATGAAAGTGAATGACGAGAGATGGCTGATTGTCAGAGTTTATGTAGCTGGTAGCGATAGAAGCGGGGAAGAGAAGTGGGTGTTCTGGGAGAAGCCGAGTGAGTGAGTGTGTCAGCAATTCTGATGTGATGGATCGAACAACTGTGAAGGGTGATTGGAATACAAGAGCAGGTAATGCGGCACTTGAGGGTATAATTTGGGGGGATGATAAGGGTGTGTGTACCATATGATCCGTAATCCAACACAGGTGCGGTGGATGCTGTGGGCTTTATACCCTCTGATCTGTGAGCCAACAGCGGTAAGAAGAGCCAAAATTGTCCACCCTCCCTCCCTCCTTCCCTCAGTCTCCATCATGATCTGTGCAATCCTCCCTCAACAGTTATTGTATACAATCCCATCTCCGCCTCCCTCCCTCTCCACCTCTCTCTCTCTCTCTCTCTCTCTCTCTCTCTAAGTGGTAGGCAGCCACCGGCCAGGGATGTATGTCACCGGTACAACCCACCTGGGTATCGAGAAGGTTAGTGGCGTCTGTGCGGTGAGCCAGCACTTAGTGGCTGTCAAGCATCACTCCTCTGTCCCAGGTTGCTGTCTTTTCTTTCTGCTTCACCCACACGTGGGCTGCTGGCTTTCACCCCTGACAACACGTAATTTACACTACTCGTTCTTCGTAACTTTAGATTTCCTGTGGTAAGCGCCACGCGCTACGCGATAACATGGCAATCATCAAAAACTTGTTGTAAGTACTCGCAAGTACGTAGGTACTCTTCCTTCACATTCTGTTTCTTATCCTTCTTCTTCTCCTTCTCTCCATCACTCTTTCCCCTCTTCCTCCTGACGCTCCTTCCCGACTTCTCCATCTTTGCCACTATCACCTTTAAACCCTCCATTGTGGTCTGTTCCTCTTGTCTGTGTCTCTCCTTTATTCTCTGTGACCCAGTTCGCCTCTCGTTTAACATTCCCCTCGGGTCCTGCCTGCACCTCCCGTGTGTCTCCGCCTGGCCTTACGCCCAGAGGCGGCGGTGCAGGAGGAGGGAGGGCATGGGGAGGGGGGGAGGAGGAGGAGGAGGAGGAGGCGTTGGTGGTGGTGGTGATGATGGTGGAGGACGATGAGAAAAATGGGGAGAGAGAGGAAGCAACCGCAGTAACACCAACAGTAGTAACAGCAGCAGCAACAGTAACAACAGCAGCAGCAACACTAGCACCAGCAGAAACATTAGCACCACCAACAGCAACACCTACACCACCACCAGTAACACCAGCAGCAGCAACACTAGCACCAGCAGCAACATTAGCACCAGCATCACCACTACCACCAGTAACACCAGCAGCAGCAACACCACCACCACCAACAGTACCGAGGCAAGGAGTAAACCGGGAAAATGCGATGAGACACAAGAGAAGGGTGAAGAAAAACGCAGTGGGGAATGAGAAAGGATTCCCTGGTAAAGACTCCGTCCATAAGAGAATAAACCTCTGCCGCGGCGGGCGGGCGGCTGGCGGCCAGAGGTCCCTGAGGCGGGAAGGAACCAGCAGCTCGCCACAGCTCGCTAAAGCTGGAATAACACTTACGCAAACCTTCCAGGCCGCCAGGCTGTATAAACATCAGCACTCGGGTAACGACCTCAAAGACCTGAGACCACAGCAAGACCACTGTGTGACCTGGTGCAACCTGGGGTTGACCTGACCCTTCATGACCCGGGGTTGACCTTATCCTTGATGACCCGAGGCTGACTTGACTCGATGACTTAAGGATGACCTGACTATGACCTGACGTTGACCAGACTCTTCATGACCCGGGATCACCCGACCACTGATGTCATAGGGTTGACATAACATTGTTCTCTTAAGTTGGCTACGTGGAAACAAAGACAATAATAATAATAATAATAATAATAAAAATAATGATAATGATAATAATAATGATAATACCAATAAAATAATAATAATAATAATAATAATAATAATATAACACTCAACATTCACACTCTCGAACCAAAGTTTTGATAAAATCAAAAAAAAAAAACAATATATATATATATATATATATATATGGTCAAAGGCTTAGGCTATTTACAAACAGCATCCTTTTAAGAATGGATAAAATAAACCTTTTCTTTAATTTTTTTCCTCGTGTTTGTTCATCAGCTACTTCCACCCCCGAGGTCAAGGGTGCAGTACTGCTGTGTGTGTACAATGGTAGTGGTTTATGGGCTGGGAGTGGACGGTATTCTTTTCCAAGGTCTTTCCCTTTGAGCGTTCGGTCCCATGAACTCCCATTACCTTGTTCTTCATCCCCATGAGTACCATGTTACGAGCCTTGAGCACTAACGAGCGACCCATGAGCACGATGTAAAGAGCCTTGAGCATGATGTTACGAGCCTTGAACACTATGTAACGAACCTTGAGTACCATGTTACGAGTCTTGAGCAATAAGTTACGAGCCTTGAGCACGATGGTTCGGCCACTGGTTACGACAGTACGACTCTCAGGTAACAGTGGAACGACCCTTTGGAAAGGACGATATAACTCTAGAGCACGATGGTTCAGCCCTTGGGTACGATGGTACGTCCACTGGGTACGAGAGTACGACCCTTGAGCATGATGATACGACCTTGGGTACGCTGGTTCAGTCCTAGGATATGATGGTACGACCCTCAAGTACGACGGTATGTCCCTTGAGCACACTGGTACGAACCTTATGCACGACGGTACGGCCCTTGGGGACGACGGTGCGACCCTTGAGCACGACGGTACGACCCTTGGGGACGACGGTGCGACCCTTGAGCACGACGGTACGACCCTTGGGTACGACAGCCTGGCCTTTAATTTGACCCGGACAACCATTCTGGGGTGAAGTGCGAGCTGCCAGGCACAGAATGTCGAGTCGGCTCTTTCCAGTCTCTGCAGTGGACTTATACAAATGCAACCCACTGTTTTAGAATTGCTGGTCATCCAGTGGAAAGGAATGGAGATTTACTCCCTCTCTATCGGGAAAGTGCACACACACACACACACACACACACACACACACACACACACACACACACACACACACACACAGCCAAAGGTCCCGACCCATATAAGAATCAAGGTCGTTATCAAATTACTGTATATGTGCTGTAGAAGTGTGTTTATACGCTTGACACACAACTCGAAACACTGTTCAGTACGTCAGAGGAGGAGGGCAAAGTACCGAGGGAGAAGAAATGGGTAAATATCGTACCTGTCTTTAAGAAAGGAGACAGGGATGTTGCGGTAACTACAAACCGTTCTCCTCTGACGAGTGTGGTCTGTAAGGTATAGGAAAATACAATCAAAGCATATATATGGCTACTTGCGAAGGAAAAACTAATTAGGCGAGTGACAACTCGAATTCAGTGAGAAGAGGTTGGCGTAACAAAACTTTTAAGCTAAGCTTCCACGAGAGAGGAAGCTCTATTTTAGACAGGGAATGTTGGGTAGACTGTGTGTATCTAGAGTCTTCTAGACTATTAAAGAGAATTTGACACTGTTCCATTCAGGAGGTTGGTAAACAAGCTCTGACTTGTCTCTATCCAGACCAGCTGGGGCTACCAAGACCGCCAAGGCTAGTGTGATAGGTACAGATGGAGGAGGGCAAGGTGTAAGACGGCAGGTGTGGGAGGGGCGGGTATGGGTGGGACAGGTGTGAAATGGGTAATTGTAGAAGGGTAGATTTGGAAGTTCAATGCGTATAACGCTACTTCCGTTGCTCCTCTTTACCAAAACCGGTAAGAGTGTGATAAGCGGAGAGAGCAGACAGTAGACGGAACTGAACAAAAGACCCCGCGTGGAGTTTTCTTCAGGTGTTGAGGTTACAGCTCTCGTGAGAGCAATCCCGTGGGTTGCGTAGACCTGAGGTCATATCACATAATCACTAAAGTAAGAATAATACCGCTGACAGATCTGCTACGTATACTACAGATACTGACCATTATTCCGTAACTGTTGTAGATACTTCGTGGGTGTCCCCTGCAGCGCGGCAGGCGAAAAGATTATTGCCCCGCAACAGGAGAGAGCTTCTGTACGCCTCTTTTCCGCAGCCCAGCCACACAGGTATCCTAACGCTGTAAACTGTGAGTGATGCGATTATAGACGTGTCTTTCTCAATACATCACTGGTTGTTAGTCCAGTAACACTCCTTCCGGGGTACTGTCAAGAGGTGCCAGGTACGGGCCGGATGGTAGCGGTTGATTTCCTTGAAGGTGTGAGTTGAGTGGGGAGAGACGATCAGTAAGAGTGAAGTGCAGGTCTCTAGAGGTCTGGTACGGCCACCATGACAGACATCGGTTTGTTTCCCGCAACGGGTCTAAATATTGTTCTATGGCCGGTGATCCATTTTGGATACCTTAGATATCTTTTGGGCGCCACTTCCCTTATCCTCCTTCCTCAGCACAGTTTGCTTTCCCTACATCGTATGAATGGGATATTTGGCACGGCGGATATGGGTTATGGAATAAGAAATGTGGCAGACTGAGTGACAGAGTGTCGTCAGGAGAGACAGAACTAGTAGCTGTTAATGAGATTCTAAAAGAGGAAACAGAGGTGGACTCTGAAAATGACATAATTATTGACTAAATGAGGTTGGATATTATGGACGAAGATGTCCTTACTATGGTAAACAGAACAAGTGCTGAGAATTTAGGAACGAAGGGAAGATATGTTTCATTATTCTGAGCGTCTGCTTCTGCTGGACTGGATGGAGATGAACTGGCTGATACTGTGGCAAAAGATGGTTACAAGAGGAATGAAAGATATTCTCCTACTACCTAAATATATCGGACTGTTAGAAAATATCATCAAAAGGATATTCATCGAAAAGGAGTTCGGAAGGTAAAGATATCAGAAAAAACAGTGGAAGAATGAAGCGGCGTAGGATGAAACATGTACTGGTGTAGGGAAGACCTCAGTCATGTTGTACCTTCGCGTTACCATGTATCAAACAACGCGTGTTGGTTAACAGATCACCGTTGTGTGCTATCCAACACTAGGAGATTATCTACTGGGAGGGGTGTTGCCGAAGTCAGTTACCAGCGAGACTCCAGACGCTGAGGATGACCATTCTTTGCGCAAGGAAGTACCCGAGAGGATGCGGCAGTCTGGACTAGAGTTACAGGAACTCAAAGGAGAACCAATCGGGGTATTCATCTGCCACATGAGATGATGGCCAAGGCTTAGAAGAGAACGCCAAGGAGAGGGAGGCTTTTGGGAAGGCCATGGGGAGAGAGGTGACCTCGTGCCTGATTTATAAACCGAGTGACTTCAAAAGCACAAACTTGGAATCACTGTCAACTGCGATCACTGGGCACGATGGTACAGTCCTTAACCGGCTAATAAGACCTTCTTGCAGTAAAATCTGGATCCATCGTGTACAACGTTGTAACAGATGAGATACACAGCTTACCATGATAAATATCGAGAGATCAACTACTTCTTGTATCAAATTCAGATTGGAACAAAATAAACTGAATTCCTGCCAAAATCTATGATGGATATGAAAAGACTGATGCATGTGAACATTTTTACCTTCATATGATGACAGACACTGGAAAATCACTTGGAAAAGGACACCATCTATCACCGATGTTTAAAATACTATCCCAAACGGTATAAAGAATTAAAAATTACACTCTTTTTCTATTGAATTATTTAAAGAGCTTTAATACTCGGAATACAGACAATGAATTCTATTCCGTTTTTCCACGGAAGTGAGTAGAACCTGAAAGAATTATAAAGCTGTTAGTAGATGCAAAGGAATCAATTCTAACTAGAAAGTGGCCGACCAGAGCTGTGGCAGGGATGCCTGATGCTGGAAAGTGGTGGCACAAATCTCAATATACTCGCATGGTAAGGGTCATGGTGTTATGAGGTTTACTGCCTGATGTATGTCAGACCTAAAACAACGTTAAAACTTTAAGATTATCGTACGCATTCATTCTTTATTAACTTCTGGAATTTTTTTTTTCTATGTGCAACATTAATCGAACGCTTTTTGAAAATGCAAAGAGATGGCGTCAACCGCATTACGTTCATCATACACGTTATTATGAAGGGAATCAAGCAGATTTGTCTCCATTATGAACAGCTTTGCTGACCATCATGATGTGAAATTTCATTTACGTGGTGATCCTTAAATCATTTACAATCGTGTATCGAAGAATGGTTTCTATAAGTCTACCACCTGACTGAGTCATAAAATCTGGGCAGGAACTTGGTAGTATTTTTTTTCTTGAGTATACGTAGGTATCATGCGTCACTCTGCCAACCCTGGGAACCTTTCCCTGTTGCAACTGACTTGATGAACAGAGCTGACACAAGGGATTAATCATCTCACTTTCAGCTTCCTTGCAGTAACTGGTGCCTTGTGCTGGTCAGGCCTGTACTTGGTGTGTTGGGGCGTTCATGGGGGCAAGGGAAGGTAAGTTGTTGGGTGATGGCAGCCATACCGGACCGTTGCTCTGACGACAGTCAACGGAGCACGCGACATACTTAAAGTGCAGAAGGAAAATTATAATGATTGAAGGTATGGAGAGAACCGGGAGGATATAATAAATGGTACGACTCTTTACTATGACGGCAGTAAGGGTAGGAGATCATCCCCATCATACCCAAGGGTCGTATTGTTATACTCAGAGGTCTTACCGCCATGCTCAAGGGCCGTACCGCCGTGCTCAATAGGTTTATGCAGCCGTACCGAACCATCTCAAGATAACAGTGTCAGAATACCCAGTGGAAGCTATGCATTTGTCTCATTTACGTAACATTACTTGTCATTCACCCCAAACAGATCTATTTATCTATCATAACCCACAGGACCTCTGTTTGAAAGGGTCCTGGCATTACTCCCTGAACATTTTATTTTACCAGAAGTTCCTGCAGCTCCAAGGCTGCGCTACACACAGTATCAGGGAGAGGATGGACTCCCTTTGATGGAGGAAGTTCTTTGACAAGACTGCAGTCTGTTTCGTCGGTGTGGGAGAATGTTTTCTATCAAAATACAGCCCCTGAACACGACGGTACAACCACGGGACACGATGGTACAGTCCTTGAGCACGATGGCACAATCAGCGATCATGATGGGTCAGTCCTTGAAGACGATGGAACAATCCTGTATGACGGTACTATCCTTTACCACAACGGTACAACCACTGAGCTCAGTGGTACGTTACAATCCTGGAAGAAGACGGTACGTTAAACTTTAACATCTACAGAGAGAGAGAGAGAGAGAGAATCAACTGTAATTCTCACTTGCTGGTAAAAATCACAAGACGGAGAGCTCGAGGCAAAAATAACTCTCTCACGTGGAACAAACTTCCATCGTCGAGACAGGACACTGCAAACACCGTGTGGGGTATCGGGACGAGAAATTACCAACGAACCAACATTACACTCTGAGATCCGTCTCAAGAAATGAAGAGGAAAAAAACTAGAAAATTCTTGGGAATGAGGAGACGGCTGGAACTGAACTAAACCAAAAGGTTATGCAGTAATGAAGGTAGAGAGAGAGAGAGGGATCTCTACAGGTGGAAAATGAAAGGTTAGGATCGACCAAATCAAGTGATCTGGCAAAATTTTTGTCAGCTCGTCAAAGACGTAATGAGGACGCGGATGCAGGAAATAAGGAGTATAGGTAATAATGAGAAAAAACGGAGATAGTTGGAGCTTCCGTGGTATAGAGACGTGGTGAATAGCGTCGCTAACTATCAATCGTGTGCGGGCCCTACAAGGTACAACCGTAACACTCGACAACACACGGCAACTCACACAGGTCTTTTGTCCCTAATCACAAATTTCTTTTATCTCTGAGGGTAAACGAGGAAGAGAGCAACCCACGTACCACCGCCTGTGCGTCGTGCGGGACGACTAACAAGGGCGACGGAGCGGGGAGGCTGGAAACCCTTAGGTATTCTCGTTTTCTAAAGACAGGAACTGAAAAGCCAAGAGAGGACCTCGGCTCTTGATAGGCTCAGGCTGAGGTGTCTGAATGTGTATGATTGTGTATAGGACTAAATAAAAAAAAAAAGAGATATTGTTGCTAATGTTTCATAAGAGAAACCTGGATGTCCAGGCCCTGGGTGAATGGAAGTATTAGAGTCCGAATATTCAAGAGGGTGAGAGGCGTGCACTGGATAGAATGAATTAGATCGATGTGGTATATGGGGGACGAACTGCAGTGACTGGGTTGAACCAGAGCACATGAAACGATGAAGATAAACCATCTGTAGGCTTGGCTGTGGATGGTATGCTATGGTTTCGGTACATTATATATGACAGCTAGATTAAACGTGTGCAAAAAAAAGAAATATATTGCTTATATCCTCTCGATGCTGCCTCATAAAGGCTGGTCAAATATTAAGGAAACAAAAAAAAATAATGTTTTATCACCCAGTATAGTCAATCACAGTTAATGATATCAGACTAAAAAAATACAGAAAAAATTGTAGGGTAAATACAGAAAATAATCGCTGATTCTGGGATTTAAATCTGGTAAAGTCAAAACCTAAGATCAAAATTTACATTTCTCAAATGTAAATTTCTATTCAGGTTAAACTGTGAAATTAAGAGATGCTTCGTTTATGACGAAAATGTAAAGGTTTCTGTATACCTACTGTGATCTACCTACAAGATACATAGTATTCAAAATGGACATACACCTTATCATCCTCCTCTTATTATCTGATCTGACCTCCAGAATACTGCACTAGTTAGAAAGTATTATTCTAAAAAGTATGAAAAGGAAATTCAGGAAGAATGAAACGAAAGAAAGATAGCAAAGAACGTGAGACGAGACTAATTTACTACACATTAGAGGATTCATATGAACAGACCAGTGCTAAGTGCCCCCTCCAACATAAAATACAAAGTAATAATAATAAATGAATAAATAATAATAATAATAATAATAATAATAATAATAATAACAATAATAATAATAATAAAACAATAATAAACACATTTTTGAACTACGAATGGTGAATATATTTTGCAAAACACAAAGCAAACTTGTATGCAGAAAAATCAAAACCGTTTTTGACAACAGGAGAAAATGAATCTTTCTTAAAATGCAGTGAACGTGATAGGTTATAATTACTCATGAAGGTGTCCTGCAGAGAAACTACTTATTGTCACTGGATGATTAAATGTAAATGAATGTATTGAAATAAGAAAGTTTCCAGTGTTTGTTTCTGAATATTTCGGAGAATCAAAAGTTTAATGTTTAATGTTGATGATAAGATGTGTATTCTATACACATCTCCAGGAATATGACGATATATAAATAGATTATAACAGATCGGGAGGGTAAACTCTCTTGTGTGTAGTCATTGTCAAGCAAATGAAACATTTGGTCATACGTTCCATTTTTGTACCAGAATTTTTCTCGTTGTTAATTGGTTCGAAAAAGGTAATGAAGCATTTTTTTGTAGCATTGGTAGAGAACAATTCTTGAAACATTTATTTCATATTCAACAACTGGTCACAAAAGCAAGAAATATATATATATATATATATATATATATATATATATATATATATATATATATATATATATATATATATA
>JAYMFT010183621.1:0-25932 GCA_038088735.1 Panulirus argus
AATCACAGTCTTCTCTCTGATCACCAGTATGGCTTCTGTAAGGCGAGATCCACTGGTGATATTCTTTCCTATCTTACAAATGTCTGGTCATCATCCCTAAAAGATTTAGGGGAGTCATATGTAGTTGTCCTTGACATATCTAAGGCTTTTGACAGGGTGTGGCATTGGGGTCTCATCTCTTAAGTTCCCCTCTTATGGCTCCCATCCCCCCCTTCACTTTGCTCTTTCATATCTAGCTTTCTCTCTGGCCGATCTGTCTCTGTGGTTGTTGATGGATCAGCCTTCAACATTTTCTCCATCAACAGTGGTGTTCCTCAAGGGTCTGTCCTGTCACCTACAATTTTTCTCCTTTTTTTTCAATGAGTTTCTCTCTTCCACAAATAATCCTGTGCACTTTTATGCTGGCGACTCAACACTGCATTCATCCACATCCTTCAATTCTGCTCCCTCTTCTATCACTCAGTCTGCATCTCGCCTTGACACAGTTTCCACAATAAACTCAGACTTGGACAGTATATCTCAGTGGGGTACACAAAATCTAGTTAAGTATAATGCCTTAGAGACCCAATTTCTACTCATCTCTCTATCGAAAACTCCTCACAACTTTCGTATCTCCTTTGACACTTCTGTAATTCCACCTCTTGACTCAAAAACATACTTGGTATTGCTGTATCATCCACTCTTTCTTGGAAACCCAAGAGTATAGGAATTGCTAAGTCTGCCTCTAAGAAACTGGGTGTCCTGTTTAGATGATGTAATTTTTTCCCTTCTGAGGACTCCTCCATTTATGCAGGGGATTGATTCATCCTTGTATGGAGTACTGCTGTCACATTTGGGGTGGTCCTAACTCTGTTTCCTTACTTGACAGAGTTGAGTTGAAAGCGGTCCGACTTATAAACTGTCCCAGGCTAACTTCCAAACTTGACCCCCTTGTCCTATGCCGCAATGTTGGTACACTTTCCCTCTTCTATAGGCATTACTTTCGTTTTTGCTCCCGATAGCTGGCTTTTGTGTACCCCCACCTCTATATAGACCACACAATACTTGGCAAGCTGCTGTGTCACATGATTTTTGTGTGGCCATTGGCAACTCAAGGGTGTGCCCTTTTGATAACTGCTTCTTTACCTACATGTCAAAGCTTTGGAACTCTCTACCCTGTAACTGTGATGTGACACATTTCAAAAGACAAGTCTTTCACTTTCTCAAAAACTCATAAATACTTTTCCTTATCTTTTCTTTTTCATTTCTTAACTCTCTCCATATTTCAGTTATGGCCTGGCCCTGATGTGGACTTTTGTCTGTGACTGGAGTCTTCAACATAAAAAAGATATTAATCTGGTTTATGTACTAATTGATAGGCACATAAAAGAGAGACTTTTGGAGGTAAATGTGCTGAGAGGGGCAGCTGGTTGGATGTCTGATCACTATCTTGTGGAGGTGAGGATGAAGATTTGTAAAGATTTTCGGAAACGAGGAAACAATTTCGGTAAGAACAGAGTGGTAAGAGTAAGTGAGCTTGGAAAAGAGACTTTACTGAAGAAATGTCAAGCAAGATTGAGTGTAGAATGGCAAGAGGTAGGATTAATTGAGGTAAGGGGAGTGGATGAGGAGTGGGAGGTATTAAGGGAAGGAGTTCTGGCATATGCAAGAGATGCATGTGGCATGCGAAAGGTAGGTGGGAGATGGGCAAATTAGAAAGTGTGGTGAATAGTGGGATAAAGAAGTGAAGTTACTAGTAAAAGAGAAAAGAGAGGCATTTGGGTGGTACTTATGGGGAAGAAATGCAAATGATTGGGAGATGTATAAGAGAAAGTGGGAGGAGGTCAAGAGGAAGGTGCATGGGTTGTAAAAGTGGGCATACAAGAGTTAGGGTGAGTGAGTATCGTTAAACTCTAGGGAGAATGAGATGTTTTGGAAGGAGGTATATGATGTGCGAAAATGAGAACAAATAGGAACATCAGTAAAAGGGCAAAAGGGGAAGTGATAACAGGTAGTGATGAGGTAAGGAAGAGATGGAGTGAGTATTTTGAAGGACTATTAAATGTGGTTGATGATAGAGTGGCAAGTGTAGGGCGTTTTGGTTAGGATGTTATGTGAAGTGAGGGAGTCATAGAGGGTGGTTTGTGAAGAGCGTAGTGGTGAAAGCCTTATATAAAGATGAAATGAGGCAAAGTGGCTGTAGTGGATGGTGCTGCAGTTGAATCTATTAAGAAAGTTGGTGACTTGTGTTGTTGATTGGTTGGTAAGGATATTCAGTGTATGTATGGATCATGGTGAGATGCCTGAGGATTGGCAGAATGTATGTATAGTGACATTGTATAAAGGTAAGGGAGATAAAGATGAGTGTTCAAACTACAGAGGTATAAGTTTGTTGAGTACACTTGGTAAGTTGTATGGAAGGGTATGGATTGAAATGGTGAAGGCATGTTTAGAGCATCAGAGTTGGGAGGACCAGTGTGGTTTCAAAAGTGGCAAAGGATGTGTGGATCAGATGTTTGCTTTAAAGAATGTGTGTGAGAAAAACAGGTGGATTTGTATAGAACATTTATGGATCTAGAGAAAGCGATAGGGACAGGTGGATTTGTATAGAACATTTATGGATCTAGAGAAAGTGATAGGGTTGATAGGGATGGTTTGTGGAATGTCTTAAGCATAGGCAGTGTGAGAGGAAAGCTTCTAGAAGCAGAGAAGTTTTTATCAAGGATGTAAGGTGCATGTACAAGTAAGAAGCAAGGAGAGTGAATGGTTTCAAGTGAAGGTTGTTCTGTTGAAGGGGTGTGTGATGTTACCATGGTTGTTCAGTTTGTTAATGTATAGGGTGGTGAGAAAGTTAGACGCAAGAATCTTGGAGAGAGGGGTGAGTATTCAGTCTGTAGGGAATGAGAGGGCCTGGGATGTGAGGCAATTGTTGTTTGCTGATGGTACAGAATTGTTGGTGGATTCGAATAAGAAACTGCAGAAGTTGGTGACTGAGTTTGAAAGTGTGTGTGAAAGGAGAAATTTGAGAGTAGATGTATATAAAAGTAAGGTTATTAGGTTTAGCTTGGTTGAGGGACAAGGTAGTCGGGATTTGAGATTTTATAGACAAAAACTGGAGGAAGTGAAGTGTTTTAGATACCTTGGAGTAGACAAGGCAGTGAATGGAAACGTGAAAGTGGAAGTGAGTCATTGGGTGGGGGAGAGGGAGAAGGTTCTGGGAGCACTGAAGAATGTTTAGGAGGGTAGAAATGGTTATGTTTGAAGGAATAGTAGCCCCAACAATATTATATGGATGTGAGGCATGGATTATAGGTAAGGCTGTGCAGAGTAGCATGGATTTGTTGGAAATGAAATGTTTGAGGACAGTCTGTGGTGTGAGGGGCTTGATTGAGTAAGTAATGAAAGGGTAATGAAGGGGGGGTTAATGAAAAGAGTGTGATCGAGAGAGCAGAAGAGGGTGTATTGAACTGGTTTGCATATATGGAGAGAATGATTGAGGAAAATTTAACAAAGAGGATATATGTGTCAGAAGTGAAGGGAACAAGGAAACAGGGAGACCAGATTAGAGATGGAAGGATGGAGTGAAAAAGATTTTGAGTGACGGGCCTGAGCATGCAGGAGGTTGAAAGGTGTACATGAGACTGAGTGAATTGAAACATTGTAGTATACTGAGGTTGATGTGCTATTGGTGAACTGAACTAGTGCATGTGAAGTGTCTGGGGTAAACTATGGAAAGTTCTGTGGGGCCTGGTTGTGGATAGGGAGCTTTGTCTTCGATGGATTACACATGACAGCTAGAGAGTGGTTTGAGTGGATGTGGTCTTTCTATGTCTATTCCTGGTGCTACCTCGCTAACACAGAAAACAGCATTCAAGTTTAAGAAAAATCTTCCCAGAATTTATTTGCAAACCTTTGTTTATTTTCCAGGGTTTTCGTTGGAACTTGGAATGTTAATGGTCGATCACCAACACTTGGTTTAACTGAGTGGTTGTCTGTGGATGAAGACCCTCCTGATGTATATGGTATAGGTTTCCAGGAACTTGATCTCAACACCGAAACATTCCTCTTCAACAATACACCTAAGGAACAGGAATGGCTGTAAGTACCAAAGGCATATTACCATGGGTGCAAAATTGCTGATTAGTGTGCATAAGTTGTTTAGATATGCTCAGGATCTTCATTTACTCTGAAACCTCAGTAATTAGTAAGTGTTTTGGATGAAAAGACAAAAAAAACATTTTTTTTTTTGCTATTTTTATTTTGAGTAGCTTTGTTCCTAATTCATATCGTCCCTAGTCCATAAGTCAGCAAGTTTGATGTTGAATTGAATTATGTGATAACTGTTTAAGACAATAAAGGAACCATGTTAGCAGTAGACATTTCATTAACTACCATCTACTTTTGTGTACCACCTCTATAGGTATTTGCTGCCTGAGGCAGGTGGCCACTAATTATTAGACTATAGGTATTTCAGGATAGAGGCAGCACACATTCTCATTTCTTTCACTTCAAATCAGGCACCTTTTCAAAAAACCATTGTAGCACTTTGGTAGTCATTGTGCATCCCTGCATGGCTTTGTAACTGACTTTCCCTAGGATGGATTTTGCTTTCTTAGCTTGGATGCCTCAGGTGGAAGTTATCTTTGCTGGGATGGAATTCTGCATCGCCTCAACAAGATCTGTTTTCCCACCCATTAAGGTTTGATTGTTCCTGCACACGTCATAAAAAGAAAAGGTGCTGATTTGGCTTCTTTTTATACCAACCAATCTTTCTGCTCCTTGACCAGAAGCATTTCCAATAATTTTTGCAATTTATCTTTTTCTTCTCTCTTCTGACCAGATCAGTGTTGATAACTTTCCAGGTGATAAAGCCACTTTTATTTTCTCAATTCAGCTTTGGATGATTCTACATCTAATTCTGTCCCCCCCCCCATCTCCCACTAAACCTATGCCATCTATATTTTCCTTGTGGCAGGGTCCTTTGAGTATTTTCCCAGCTCTAAGTGGATGAGGCATATGGCCCAGATGGCATACTTCCTTAAGTTCTAAGGAAGTGATTCTTGTGATAGGTCTAATCCTTGCTTGCCTGCTCATCTCGGTCTAAAATTTCAGAATTTTGCTTCTTGGAAGTATACCTTCATGGAGCCCATCCATAAGAAAGGCGACTGCTCTAACTCTTCTAACTATCCACCCATTGCTCTCACATCTGCTATCTCCAAAGTTTGAAACTTTCTATAACTCTCCCTTTGTCATACACTTAGTATCACATTTTCTTTCTGCTCACCAATATGACTTTCTCAGCATGAGTTCTACTGGTAATCCTCTCTCGTATGTGACCTACCTCTAGTCCTCATCTCTTAAGCCCATACCACCACAGTTAGGTTTCCCTTCCAACCCTGTGAATCATGTTTTTCAAGTAGTTTAAGATATGTATTTAATCTTACGACTTCAAAAATATTCATGTAACAATGAAATAGAAATAACTTCAGAAATATATTTCATCTACTTCTGTTGCTCTGATAATGTGTAGAAGTTTTGTAGTTGTGTGAGAACAGTGCACTAAAAAGTGTGAGTTGTAACTAAACACGTTACCTGTACTGAAAGATTGATTACTGATTGTTATTATTATATTTCATAATAGGGGATGGGAAAGAAAGAATACTTCCCATGTGTTCCCTAAATGTCATTGAAGGCAACTAAGAGGGAGCTGGGGGATGGAAAATCTCCCCTTCTTGTATTTCAGTTTTTAAAAGTTGGAACAAATGAGCCAAGTGAGGAGTTTTCACCCTTCTTAAAGGCTCAGACTGGGCTGGGTATCTGAATATGTTTGGATGTAAACAAGTTGAGAAGAGAGGAGAGCTAGTTTCTGTGTTTTGAGAAAAGGAACATGTATGTTCTAGATCTGAGTGAAACAGAGCTCAAGGGGGAAGCTTGTTTTAGGAATATCTTAAAGGGTAAAGTCAGGGGTTAGTCTGAGGGCCAGGACAAGAGCTAAGGAAGGGTTAGAACTTTTACTGAAAGAGGAGTTATGGGAATGTGTGAATGAATGTAAGGAAGTTAGCCCGACAGATGCACCTATCCATGAGCAGCTGAGTATGTTAGCAGTTTCGATGTGAGAAATTGTGCATTAGTGATTGGTGATTTTAATGCAAAAGTGGGTTGTGTGGCAGTTGAGGGTATAATTGGGGGGGGTGAGGTATCCAGCAAGGTGAATAGCGATGTTGAACAGCTTGTAGAGTTTTGTGCTGAAAAATGACTTGTGATTGGGAATAACTGGTTTAAAAAGAGGGACATACATGAATATTTTTGGGTGAGTAGGAAGGATGGTATCTAGGCATTTTTGGGTTACAGACTATTTGATAGGTGAATATTTTTGGGTGAGTAGGAAGGATGGTATCTAGGCATTTTTGGGTTACAGACTATTTGATAGGTGTGCAAAAGAGAGACTCTTGGATGTAAATGTGCAGAGAGGGACAGGTAATAGAATATCTGGTCATTACTTGGTGGAGGTGAGGAGGAAGATTTGTGGAGGCTTTTGGGAAAGAGGAAATGATATGGATAAGAAGAGGGTGGTGAAAGTAATTGAGCTTGGAAAAGAGATGTGTGAAAAGATACCAGGAGAGATTGTGTGTAGAATGGCAAAAGATGAGAGTGACTGAAGCTAGGAGAATGGATGAGGATTGTTAGGTATTTAGGGAAGTAGTTTTGGCATATGTGAGAAAAGTGTGTAGCATGTGGAAGGTAGGACTAGGGCGGGCTGGAAAAGGTAGTGAGTGATGGAATGACGAAGTTGTGTTAATGAAATAGAAAAAGGAGTTGTATGGATTGCCTTTACCGGGAAGGAGTAAGAGTGATTGGGAGGTGTACAGGAGGTCAAGAAGAAGGTGCAGGGGCTGAAAACGAGGTTGTATGAGAATTGAGGTGAGTGAGTATCTGCAAACTTTTGGGAGAATAAGGAAATGTTTTGGAAGGAAGTTAATGGTGTGCGGAAAAATAGGAGAACGAATGGGAACATGTGAAATGGGGGTAAATGAGAAAGTAGTAACATGCAGTGATGAGATGAAGAGGAGATGGAGAGAGCACTTTGAAGGATTGTTGAATATGATTGTTGAAAGGGTGGCAGATGTAGGAAGTTTGGGTCAGGGAGGTGTGTGAAGAGAAAAAGTCATGGCAAGTGGTTAGGGGAAAAGAGAAGAGGTGTTGAAAGCCTTGTTTAATATGAGAAATGGCAAGATGGTTGAGTGGATGGCTTTGTAGTTCAATTTCCTAAGAAAGGGGATGATTTTGCTGTTGATTGGTTGGTTAGGATTTTCAGTGTATGTATCTATTGTGGTGAGGTGCCAGGGGATTGGAAGAATGCATGTATAGTGCCACTGTATAAAGGCAAGGGGGACAAAGGTGAGTGTTTGAAATAAAGAGATGTAAGATTGTTGAGTGTGCCTAACAAGTTGTATGGGAGAGTGGTGATTGAGAAGGTGGTGGCTTGTTTAGAGCATCAAACTGGGGAGGAACAGTGTGGTTTCAGGATAGGTAGAGGATGTTTGGATCAGGTGTAAGCCTTAAGGAATTTGAGTGATGTGTGGGAAATACTTTCGAGAAACAGAAAAATTTGTTTGTTGCATTTTTGGATCTGGAGAAAGCATATGATTGGGTTGATACTCTTTGGAAAGTGGTACAAATATATGGTGTGGGAGGAAAGCTGTTGGAAGCAGTGAGGAGTTTTCACCCAGAGAGTAAGGCGTATGTGCGAGTAGGTAGAGAGGAGGGTGAGTGGTTCTAGGTGAAGGTGGGCATCCGATAGGGGTGTGTAATGTTGCGATGGCTGTTTGATTTGTTTATGGATGGTCTTGGAGAGTGGGGCAGATATGCTGTCTGTTGGGGTTGAGGGGGCCTAGGAAGTTATTTGGTATTTACTGATGACACGGCACTGGTACGTAGTAGGGTGAAAAGCTACAGAAGTTGGTATCTGAGTTTGGGATAGAGTGTGAAAGGAGAAAGTTGAGAATAAATGTGAACAAAAGCACAGTTATTAAGTTTAGCAGTGCAAAAAGACTGATTAGTTAGGGTGTGAGTTTGAATGGAAAAAACTTAAAGGAAGGAAAGTATTTTAGATACCTGGAGTGGACATGGCAATGATTGCAACCATGGAAGATGTTGTGAATCATTGGATGGGTGAGAGGATGAAGGTTCTGATAATACTGGGAATGTGTGAAAAGAGAGTTCATTATCTGGAAAGAGAAAAGTGGAGACATTTGAAGGCATAGTAGTCCCAGAGGTGTTGTGTGGATGTGAGGCATGTGGTATAGATGGAAATGTATGGAAGTAGGTGATTATGTTGGAAATGCAATGTTTGATGCTTATATATGCTTATATTTTTGTAAAGAGGAGTTGCTTGCCTCACTTAAATTTATGTCTGTAGGAATTAAGGGGTTAAGGATTTTGGTGAAACTGTTGTTGCGGTTCTCTACATCACCAAAGTATTTGACAGGGTGTTGCATGTGATATATATAAGTAAAGAACTGTTGGTTACGAACAAAAAAGCATTATCCAAAAAGCAAGGCAATGCTAGCCCTGCCATCATAGCAAAATTTCATTGTAGAGTCTTGTGAATACTCTTCCTATAATCTTTTTCCTTTAAAAGTTAGGCCTACAATCACCTGCAGAGCTCTGATTGATTTATGTCTGCCTTTACAATTACACATTTTTCTTTCACCTGAGATGGCCTTAATTAGGGCATATTTTGCTAATGCCATGACAGACACTATAAGAATAAAAATGGTTGACTGATTTCCTCAAGAAATAATTTCAAGGGCATTATTAGAATTTCTTGAGCACTAAAGCTCTGCACATGTTTTGTCACTCAACAGGTATTTTACTGAAGTACCCATACCTCAACTATGAAAGCTGGCCCATAACACCAGCTTGCTAACAACATGAGTTGCTTCTTAATGTGCTTGACTATACCACAACTGACTCCTGATTCCTGCTTGACCATGATCTAAAAATATTTCCTTATTGTGCAGGTTTCATTTGATTCACCAGACATATCCTATGAAATGTAAGAGATTGAAGTTTTTTCATTTTAAAGGTTCCAGTCATGGACAGCGGTCTGCATCAAGGCCAGGCCCCAATTGAAATATAGAGAGAATTAAGAAAGGGAGAATGAAAAGGCACGGGAAAGTATTTACGAATTTTGGAAGAAGAGAAAAACCTGTCTTTTGAAATATGCCAGGTCATATTTATTTGGAAAGACATGAGAAGGTAGAGAGTTTCAAAGTTTTGATGTGTAGGGAAAGCATTTATCAAAATGGCCCACCCGTGAGTTGCTGATGGCCACTCAATAATCATGTTATGCTGCAGCTTGCCGAGTATTGCGTGCTTTAGCTGGTGGTGGGGGCACACAAGCAGGAAGCTCTCAGGAGCAAAAACCAAAGTAATACCTATAGAAGAGATAAAGTGAACCAGTATTGTGGCGTAGTGCAAGAGTTTCAAATTTGGAAGTTAGCCTGGGACAGTTTAAAAGTTGGACTGCTTTTGACTCAACTCTGTCAAGTATGGATGCAGAGCTAGAACTAGCACCCCGGGTGTGAGAGCAATACTCCATAGAAGGACAAATCAATTCTTTGTATAAATGGAGCAACTGATTAGAAAAAAAGAAGTTTCGCCATCTAAACAATACATCCAGTTTCTTAGAGGCAGACTTAGCTATTCCTGTATTGTGAGGTTTCCAAGAAAGAATGGATGTTAAAGTAATAGCAAGTATGTTTGTTGAGTTTAGAGGTGGAACTTCAGAGCCATCAAAGGAGAGACAAGAGTTGTGAGGAGTTTTCGATAGAGTAATGTGTAGAAATTAGGTCTTGAAGGTATTAAACTTCACTAGATTTTGTCTACACAGCTGAGATATCCTGTCCAAGTCTGAGTTTAATGAGAAAGTTGTGTCAAGATGAGATGCAGATCAAGTGAGAGAAGAAGGAGCAGATTTCAGGAATGTGGATGAATGCAGCGTTGAGTTGTCAGCATATGAATGCATTTGATTATTTGTGGAGGAGTGGTTATTATTGAAGAGGAGAAAAGTGTAGGGAACAGGACAGAACTTTGGGGAACACCACTGTGGATGTAGAAAAGCAGAAGGCTGGTTCATTAATAACCACAGAGATAGATTGGCTGGAGAGAAAGCTAGATACAAAGGAGCAAAGTGAGGGAGGGAAGCCAAAAGAGGGAAGTTTACAGATGAGACCCCGATGCCTCACCCTGTCAGATGCTTTGGATATGTCAAGGGCAACTACATATGGCTTCCCAAAATCTTTCACCAGTGGATCTCTCCTTACGGAAGCAATACTGATGTTCATATAGAGGACGGTGATTTTCAAGGAGTCTGAGGATATGGGAGTTGAGGCAGGATTCAAAGACTTTGGAAATGGTAGACGTCAAAGGAATAGGACGATAGTTAGAGAGGTCAGAATGGTCTCCCCTCTTAAGGATGGGATGTATCAATATATGCCTCCAAGGAGAAGGAAAAGTTTTGGACTTTGAGTAGAAATGGAACAGACGAGCAAACACAGGTGCAAATTCAGAGGCACATGCTTTCAGTCTACGGAGATGGATGCCATCAGGACCATAAGCCTGTGTCCAGAGAGAGAAGTGCTGTTCAGACAGTCCTAAAAGATTATGGAGAGGGGCACAAGATAGTAAGAGGAGCATCAGGGAGTGAAGGAATGTTAGAGTCATCCAAGGTTGAAGTTAGAGGAGGAATGGGAACCAAAGAGAGTTGCTTTGTCTATGACAGTGACAGCTCTAGTACTGTCAGAACAGAAAAAAGAAGGAAAGGTAGGGCGACATAAGTTGTTAGAGTTGCCCTTAGCTAAAGACCAGAAAGATCTATCAGTGGATGACGAAGAGAGGTTATTGTACTTCCTTTGAATCAAGGAATGCTCTGCCTCACGGATAACGTGCTTGCACTGATTATGAGCAGTGATAAAAGCTGAATGGAAGTCAGAGGAAGGAGGGTTTTTCCAAGCCCAATATGCCTGTTCCCTTGCTTGAATGGCCTCAGAACAGGAATGGTTGAACAATGGATTGGATTAAGAGGTTGTCTTGGAGGAAGATGGTATAAATGCTTCCATTCCAGCAAGAATAACCTCTGGTACATGTTTGGCAGAAACATAAGCAGCACCACATAGGAGAAAGTATTTTACCCAAGGAAAATCAGAAAAGAAGCTGCCTAAGTTATTCTAATCATCTTTATTAAGGTGCCAGAATTTTCACTTAGAAGGGGCTGCTGGAAGGGGAGGTGCCATTAGAATAGATACATTAAAGAGAGTGCATCAGATGAACCAATTGAGGGTGAGATTGTGTACTTACAGCAGGATGGACTAGAGATGAAAAACATCCAGAATATAAGAAGAGTAGTCACAGTGGTCAGGAATATTGGTAGGGTAGAAGATAATTTTACTCTAAATCATTGAGAATGGAGAATATAAGGGCTTAAATCTCTCTTATCATCCATATGGGAGGAATTCAACCATTCCCTATGATGAATGTTGAAATCCCCGAAGTAGAGGATCTCAGCTTATGGGTGAGAGGATGCCACAGTCTCATGGCAGGAGTTTAGATAGTTGAAGAAAGATATAGAAATTGTAGAATTAGGAGAGCAATAGGTGAAACAGAGGAAAAGTGTGGTGGTTGAGATACAAACCTTGAGCTCATGTAACATCAAAGTTTGGGGACTCAAGGTCCTTTAGGCGTTCAACAGGTGTGTTGACGTTGGAATAAGCCTTCTAGTTCTCATTTCTATCTATCTATATATTTGTCTGTGTCTCTGATGCCTGTTCCCCAACTGGAACTCCCTCAAGGGGGTGGCCATGGTAATAGTCTCTTTAACTAGTGAACTACAGTACCACTTCTTAGCCTTTAGTGCCTCACCTTTAACAGGCCACTGGCAGAGGGCAACTATAGTACAGTGTTTCCAGAGGCTCTCACTTTATGTTCATAATGACTACTACTGCTAATGTCTTACCTACTACTTCTACCTAATGTTTCTCATTTCAGTAGGGTGAATTTTGTACTGCTTTTGTGTCTCAAGTTTATCGTGCTCATCTACCGCTAATCTTCAATAATGTGATGGAATGGAATCCCAGAAAAAAGAACTTTTGTGTTAGATTTTACTTCATTAATGCAAATATTCCTATTAGAATTTTAGTAACCTTATGTTGGCCAGTTTGAACATTATATCATTGGTGTAAGTGGCCTTCATCTTATTATAGTGTGCATTCCCTTCATCTTTTTTCCATCCCAATTGTTAAAGAATATTTCAGGCAGAAGTGTTAGACAAAGATTGATTTTAGTAGACAGTACATCTAGTCATCTTAACTATTTTTCTTGGATATGATTCTCTTCTGTACAGTGGGATTATTGCCAAATTCAAGGTTGTATTTTAAGATACATTATTTTGGCAGGTGTTCGTTTACACTGATGGCAAAATTAAAAAAGATATAAAGAGTTCTTTAAATCCTTCACTATCATGGATCATGCTGGATATGCTAGTAAGTCTCAGGGGACTGTTAAACACAGGACCATTAATGCAGTTTGGAGAAATTTATGGCCAGATGTTTTGCCCCTGTTAGGTTTTTCAAGTATTGAGAAGGAAATACAGGGAAATAGCTAAGAATTTTAATGATAAAACTTTTATATTTATTAATGATGTCACTGATCATCTTGAAAACCAAAGGAAGGATTTGTTGATGGAATAAGCTTTGCAGCTAACACTTGAATGTCCTGAAGCAAGCAGGTCCATTAGTGGACCAATATTGATGGCAAATTATCATTTCCAGATGTTGGCAACAAGGTTATGGGGGAGGGGGATATCACAGGGGTAAGTGGTATACTTGTCAGTGCAATCAAAACCATTGCTGGTTACTTATACCTCAGAGTGAGAGTTCTGGCATCATTTGATGAATCCTCTTAGTAAGTATGATAAAAGATTAAAAAATGCCTCTGTTGGTGCAAAAGCCTTCATGCACTTTAGCATACTCGGCATGAGTTAAGAATGTGTCCAAGAGAACTGAGATGGTATCTCTACTTGATCAGCCACATTTAGATGGGAATGAAGCTAAAGATGATGGGCAGATAGATGAACATAGTGTGTTCCTTAAAGCATTAGGGACATTTATTAACATCTTTCTAGAGGCACCCAGCTATACCACAGACTTTTTTCACAGTCATCATTAACAGCATACAGTCCATGCCTCAAAACTGTTAATTGTTACAGCAAACACCATTGTAAAGGATTTCTTTGTACTGGAATTTGGCGTCTAATAGACCCTCTGGAGCCCACTGGACTAAGTTTGGGCTCTAACTGAAATATCTGTGAAGATCTGTTAGATTCCAACATCAGTGTGAGCATGCCAGGAAGCAGGGAGTCAGGACAACATGTAACAGCTTGTAGAACATCCCCTTGGTGCATATTTTTCTTATGCCATTTACATACATTTTCCCTGCACATAATATACTTGGCTTTATAGTGAATAAGAAATTCTAATAGTACAATACTGATTTTTGTGTACTGTATATACACCTACAAAAAATATTTGAGTAGAAATTTCAAGATCTAGCTTAGCCACTGCCCACCAGTCTGAGATAAATGCATGATTGGACTAGACATAAACAAACTTAGTGCTCATGTTCTCAAACAATGTTTATGGTTTTAGTGATACAGAGTCTGTTTTTTGGTAATACATGGTGGCAGTCAGTGATGCATGTGCCGAGGGGTTTAGAAAACTCCTCATGTTGATAGACAGTTGAAACTGATTTATGCCTTTAGATTGGAGAGAGTAGCTCCTTCCTCATGCAGGACTATGGACTTAGAGCATGTTTCACAATATCATTGTGGCCAAGGACTAAATGAAGAATGCTAATTATCAGGATGGTGGCCTTTCCTATTCTAGAAAACTTACTAGGAAGGGAAAGCTTGAACAACTTGAGAGTGCTGTACTTAAGTGGTACTAGTAGCACTCTGCTTAGGGAATCTCAATGCATAGTAAGAATCTCAATAATGTAGCAAATATATTTGCTTCCTGGTTGGGCTTAGCTAATCATTTCTTCAGAGTCATCACAGGATGGCTTCACTGTTTCCAAAAGCAACATTGATTGATGGACAAGAGATTGACTAGGAAAATAATAAGCACTGACAAAATTGCTGGGGAGCCATTCTGCCAAAATTTAAGAGAGATCATAGATACCACTCATGCTGAAGTGAACTTCCCATCAGTGATGGATGGATTGAGACAATGGTCCTACCTGCCAACACCACCTCCCTCATCCAGACTATGGAATTGGAAATCATTATGTCTGCCAAGAGGTTCTACTGAAAGAAGCACTTGGACCAGTATTACTTGGTCAAAGTCATCCTTGAGAAGGAGACAGAGAGAGCCAAACAGACCCTGCAGAACTACATCATCAAGGATGCAATTTTCATCTTGGTTGGTGCCTGGGATTCCGTCCCTATGGACACCTCTGACATTTTGCTGCACATACCTAAAGAGGAGCCTTATGTTGAGGGATTTCAGGCTGATGTTGATTGAGTTTTCTCTCAGAGCTGAGAACTATTTGGAGGTGGAAGAAGTACATCAGTGATTGGAGGTTGATCCTGACCTGTCTGGGTGCCACCACCTTACTGATGAGGAGATTGCAGAAGTGTCCAGGTCTACTGATCACTTAGAGGAAAAGTTGGAAGAGGATGAGGATTCTGCTGACCCCATGGGAGTGACATTCAGTGATGCTTTGGCTGTCACTGACACCCTCTCCAGGTTCATTGACCCAAAGAGCAACAGGATGGTCGATATGTGGTATGAGCATGTGAAGAGGATTATGTTTAGGCTGGTCATGTTGCAGCAGGACTTGCTGAAGCAGCTGAAGACTGACACCTTCAAGCCTCAGCACTCTACCAACAGGTCCAGGACAATGAGTGAGCAGTCAGCAGGTGTAGTTTCCACCTCCACAGAGGCCTCCCTACACACCCTCTCCACCTTCAGGATTTGTACCCCCATTTCTGATCAGTGTTGATTCAGGTCACCCAAGACCCACCCTAGGTCTATTTTCTTCTGTTCAGAGTAGTCTTTGCTATGTTCTGAATAGCACCAACCTTGATAGGGAGGGTGTGTGTGTGTGTGTGTGTGTGTGTGTGTGTGTGACAAGATCCAAAATCTTTGTAAAATGCAGACAGCATAACAGGAATTTCAACAATATATATTAGAGATCAAGATATGGAGCTCCCATGAGTGTAGAACTTCCTCCCCATACCATACAGATAGGTAAGTAAAGAAGGTAATGGCACAGCTGAAAAAAAAAAAAATGCTTCACTCAGTATAATTCGATTACGCTCAATGATTCTGATACTGAATTTCTCCCTCTGGGATTTGGCTTCTAACATACCTTACCTCCAACCAGGGTTAACAGTTGTTTCTCATTTTATTATTTTATTTGCATTTTCATGTCTCTTATGCATTTCACTATTATTAGATGTTATTTATTGGCCAGTATACCATAGAGTATGAGTACTATTGGGTAAAAGTCCCCTGAACTTAATATTTTCCCATTAGCTGTTATATAGATGAAATGGACCATGCTATCACAGGTCTCTTGAAACATAACTTTGCAGTATTAGCATACATGACTGTAATGTGGCCTTAGTTGACTTAATATTTGCTTGAATTATATTTTAAGGGGTGTTAGTGTTTCATTCCTATGACAGCAATAATAGAACTTTTTTCTTTTACCCATTTGTTACCCCCTCTTATGATATGCATATATCAAGTCATGGACAAAAGAAAGAGGAAGAAAAACATGCACAGGAATGAATGAGAACATAGTTCTTGTCTTATGTTGTTTAAGATTTATAACTGCCTGTTTTTTTTTTGCCCATCCTTTATTCATATTGTATTCTTATTAAAAAATGTTACAAACTCAGTTAATGGTAGCTTTGAGTGGCCTGGGAGGAGATATTGTCTGTTTTACCCATCAATATCAGCTCAGGGTTGGTGCAATAGTTTGATATTTTTATTTTCCATATTATTATTGAATTTGATATCCTGCCAATGTCCTTTTGAATGAGACATATATTGAAGTCATTTAGGAGACAGAATGCTTTCATTCTTCAGATTCTTACTTTCCATTATGTACCATTGCTCACAGATATTTTGTTGATTTTGATGTTACCCTTGTATCATTTATTTATAGCAACATAACCTAGTACTGGTCACTGTTGACACTTGAAATGGATTTTTATCTTCTTTTAACCATAACTTTTCACACTACCTTGTTCATGTATATTTTAAGCACTCATAATGCATTTGAATCTTTCTTCACCTTTATTCTTAATCCTTTGAGTGTGGCTATAAGTGACCTTACTCCCTCCTAGAGTGTGCTGGACTAAATGAAAAAATGAACATCCAAATTTTGGCAAAATACACTGTGAATATATGAAATACACCTTAACATCTGTGGTACAGTGAATAAACCAAGTAAAGTCAAAATGTAATACTGCATTCAGTGTGGGAACAGTTTCAAATTCAGCCTGGAGGAGGATGAGAGGGTGGCAGGGTTGTGCTATGTATACATTTCACCCACATACAAACCAACCAACCTATGTACACTACCAGGAATATTAAATGTGCATAGAAAGGATATCAGCTAACTGTATGGCTGGTTCCAGGTGGTAGTAGAAGGATTAGCTGTACATTTACTCTGTAAATCCCTGGGCATCTCACTTAATGCTTCAAGGCCATTATCACTATCTTATTCTATGAGTGAGGTTTATTGACATCCCAACTTTTTGTACACTTTGTTAATCTGTCAGTACTGTAATACTTCTGTTACATTTAGAGCATTAAATCAATATTAAGACTTCAGTGGTGGAGCATGAGATTGGTCATTGTAGCAAGAAATTATAATTGAAGTAGTTTTCTTTTATGTGGGTGAATGTATCATGGCCCTTGGCCGCTTATGGTTACCATAGCAACTTCACTGGTGCATTTGTAAAGTGCCAATGTTAAACAACAAAAATAACTGAGGTAAGTTTCTTTTATTTGGGTGAATGTATCATGGCCCTTGGCAGCCAATGATTACCATTGCAACCTCATTGGTGCATTTTTAGTGCTTATTTGTAAACAACAAAAGCCAAATTCCCTGTAGAAATTGCCAATTTTGAACAACAAAATTAACTGAGGTAAGTTTCTTTCATTTGGATGAATGTATCATGGCCCATGGCAGCTTATGATTACCATTGCAACCTCATTGGTGCATTTTTAAAGTGCTTATTTTTAAACAACAAAACCCAGATTCCTTATAGAAATAGCACATTAATGAAAACTGTGTCCAGCTTAGAAAGGGTTTCAGTGTTTCTTTTACTGCATTCTTTATTATCTCTAATGAAATTCATACCCATCTTTAGCAGATATCCTACATTATGTGCCCTTGGCATTCTTCAGTCTTTGCCTTAGTAACTAATACCTTTCTACAATTGTTCTAGAAATGCTGTACTGAATGGTATTCACCCGAAGGCTAAGTACCAGAAAGTCCGCTTGGTACGCTTAGTGGGTATGATGCTCATTGTCCTTGTGCAAGAAAAACACTTGGCCTACGTACGCAATATTGCCATTGACACTGTGGGCACTGGCATTATGAACAAGATGGTAAATTAACCTTTTTTTGTATAACTTATAGTGTGAGACGTTTATCACAGTTTTATGATTATTGTTAGAGATATTGATACCATTTATCACAGTTTTATGATTATTATTAGAGATATTGATATTGTTGTATGAAGATGGGTTCTGGAATTGTCAGAAGAGCATATATAAAGATTCATTGGACTTGTAAGAGTGTAAAAAAGTTGATTGGAACAGCTAATGAATTTTGTTTACAGTTCATAGAGTTGGGGAAAAGCTGTTACAATCAGTGAGAGTTTCTCTTTAAGGAGAGTTTAAATTTTGTGTGGACAAATGAAGATATGAATAGGGATTAAGATATGAGTGATATGTATGAATTTAGTCCCCATTTCTGCTTTATATCTAGATGAAAGGAATAGTAAGGAATGTCTAGCAGGAGTCTCCATGAAGAATGCAACAGTGGCTACCATGTCCCTTTTCATGTACCACCATGTTGAGTTTTAGAATAAGGGTTTTCCATCTGAGAGTTTGCATACTTTTGTTTGTTGATATTATTCTAGGTACTAGGGCTCAGGAAATAATTTCTAAGAGTGCCTGAATGATGCTAAATGCTTCTGGAAGTAGGGACAGCCCCTTTTGGACCTAGCCCAAACACCTACATGTGAAAATTTTTTAGGGGAAACCCTGTCTCATGCTGGTAATATAGGTTGAAACGTAAGATCAGAAAAGAATAGAAGGGAGGATATAGAGAGAGTGTTGTCATATGTTATGTTGAATGGTGAACCAGAAGCTCCATACCATTACAGAAAACCTTAGAAGTGCATAGGAATAACCACGTAGCAGTATGTTTGTCCTTGAAAAGGAGAAGTCATGATTAATTATGTCAGAAAGAGTGTGACTTAAGAAAGTGCAGCAGTCCTGGTGAGGTTAGAGGTGTGGATACTGTAATATCGGAATGAGTGTTGAAAATAATGCAAGATCAATAGGAGCAAAATCGTGTTTGCAAAGAAGGAAAAGTTTAATTAACTTGCTTCATTGAATGGAAGCAAAACTTAAGAAATCCCTAGCAGAATAACAAGAATAGTAAAAGCAATGCAGATTGAGACTTCAGAATTTGAATATAGTGATGATTTGGAATAAAGTGTCATATGGAAAATAATTTAACAGAAATCTAGATACCCCTTCTTACTAGTATCCCTCTCACTCACACTACCTCAACCTATCCTTCCATTTCAAACTTTGTCCCCATATCTCCAGCACACTCACATGAAATCTAACCATCCTTTTTCTGTCCTTATTTCAGTTCTATATCAAAACTCCATCCTTTTCATTTTCAGCGATCTGTTATTTTCCATGTGTATTTTTGAAGGTGTAGAAGTCCTAATAGTGTTATAGGGATGGAATGTTTGCCTTGAATGCAGAAGGAATTAAAGAGAATGGATATGCTGAAAATGAAGTATACCTGAGAATAGTATATGGTTTGAGTTGGGTTGATCATTTGAGAAATGACAGTATCAGAGAGAGTTGTATTTGAGTGGGAGGACTGACTAGGGCATGTTAAACTAGTTTGGACATATGGAGAGGATGAACAAAGAGAGCCTGACAAAGAGGATATTTGTGTCTGAAGTGTAGGAGAAGGGAAAGACGGAGACTAAGGAGATGGAAGGATGGAGTGAAGGAAATTTTCAGGTATCAGGTCTTGAACATTCAGAATTGTGAAAGGCATGCACTGGATAGAATGAACTGGTGTGTTATGGAGATGGCAGCATGCTGCCAGCAGGATGAACCAAAAGATATTTAGTGGTCAAAGTAAATAACAGAGTAGTCTGTGGGGCTTGACTGTGTTATGCCATAACATATAACAGCTACAGTGGATGTGTGTAAATGAGTCCACCGTTCATTTATTTCAGATGCTACCTTGTTTAAGCCAAGTATTGGTTAAGCACTTTAGAATATTGGTGCTCTTATTATGGCATTTGAATATTGACATCATAACTTGCTGATAGGATTTGTATCTTTTCATTGCAAGCTTTTTGGAGTTATTATCCATGTATAGTACATTATAAACAGTATCAAGGGGGATTCACCTGATAGATGCACTACATTTTATGATTTACTGATTCTTTGCACCATATAGAATTAGAGTATATCTAGCATTTCATGGAAGATGAGATGATTGAAGATACCTTGTTTTTCAACTTATGAAAAGCTACTGGGTTATATCTGAGATGATATATTATTACTTACTTGTAATTACCTCTTTATGCTGTATGGAGAGTGAGTTTTACACACTTGGGATCCCATCATTTGAGCATTCTCTACTATCAAACTTCTTGAAGTTCTGCATGCTGTCAGTATTATCCATATCTTCAATCTTTTATTCCATTCTTCCACCGCTCTTATACTATAAAAATAATTCTTCACATCTTTCCTTACAAGCTTCTTGATTGATTTTATGTTATGTCCTATGGTTGGTCTATCCCAATATCTCTTGAAGAACTGTTCAGTGTGTGCTGTGTGGAGGGAGTTGTGCTGATAGGAAGTGACAAGATGTTGAATAGTAAGTAATGCCTTAAAAAAAAAAAAAAAAAAAAAAAAAAAAAGCAATAGGGTCTGAATGGGTAAGGCGTGATGGACCAAATTTCTCAAGCACAGTTACAGTGGAAGTGGAAATATGGGAAGGAATGAGAGAATACAGAATACAAGACAAAAATGAGGGAGGATAAAAGTGAAGCTCCTGTTGACTAATCGTTAAACCTTAAGCTGAATTTGTCAGGAAAGGGTGAAGATTGGAATGCACCACCCCAGATGCAGAACACTATTGTAAATGTGGAGTGATATTTGTATATTTATACTTCTTACTCAGGGGTGGTGCTAAATTGTCATATCTTTTAATGTGCCCATTGTGAATGTATAACCCAGGGTTCTGGTAACATTTTTTGTTTTCTTCCATTGAAAAGTTTGCTTAAATTAAGGGAATAGAGAGGATTTACTTTCTTATTTCACTCTTATTTTAAGGGAAAAGTACTCACTATCCATTCCAAAGGTACTGGCACTGTAGTCACAGTTTATAGTTCCTTACATGAGAACAAAGTCATCTTTCATTGACATTTGTTACAAAAGAATAAAGGTTCTACACATCTATAGTTTTGCTCATCATTGTTGTACAGTACCGCTTCTGTTGTTTGATAGTTACTGTATTTCCTCATTACAGGAGAGGATTGGTGCTGTGTTTGTTGTAATTTTTTGTTCATCACAGGGAAATGATAGGTGTTATATTTCTTAACTTTCTATTCTTGTCAACAGAGAACATTTTGCCTATGGGGAATAAAAGGATTGTATGAATATTTTTCTGTTATGGGTGATTTTGATTCTGTATTTTTTCCAATATATACTCATCATAGGGGAATGGAGGCACGGTGTCTTTGCCTATCTTCAGAGTTTTATTCATCACAAGGGAAATATTTTGCATTCGAGCATTGTTTTTTAAGCCACAATCAGAGAGCAGAGGAATGGCATGTGCAGCTAAGCATACTTCTTTGCTTCACATTTAAGGAAGCATAATTGCCATGTCATTTCACTGGTTTTTACACATTATCAGAGAATGATAGTACAACATTTTTCATTGTTTTTATTTTCACAGAACACAGGTGCTCTATCACTTCTTTCTTGTTTCATCATCATATGAAAACAAAAAGGCTCCATATATTGATTATTTTGTTCATTTCATGTGAAAATAGTCAGCATTTTTATTTTCTGCCATTTAAAGAAAAAATACTTTTATTTTTAGATTGTCTTTGTTTATCACAGGGAAACAAAGGTGCTGTATCTATTCGGTTAGACCTACACAGCACTTCCATTTGCTTTGTCAATGCCCACCTAGCAGCACACCAAGATGAGTTGGATCGGAGAAATGAAGACCATGATTGTATATTCCAGCGTACGTGCTTCCATTATAACATCAACAGCCCTCCAAAAACAATTCGAGATCATGAGTAAGTATCATGAGGTAGTATTTTAGAAACTGGCAGTGATCACAGTGGAAATCACCAAAAGTGAAGGACTTCATCAGACTGGTTTTAGTGGAAAGTTTACATAGTATGGGATGCCAACTGACAGAAGCTTCCTAATGGAGGAAGCTACAATTTGTGTTAACATTATTGTATGTGAATGTGTAGGGCACAGCAGGGTAGCAAGTCTTTCCCAGGGGATGGGGCATCCTTGTCCTTTAATCAGCCTATAGGGTTAGGTATTCCAATTCTGCAAATCATTCCCACAAAAGGCACATGTAGCCTAAGCTATAAGCAGTGTGCCTGCAACTGAAGTGCTGATCCACTCAAATTTTTATGGCTAAATGGAATCTAAGAGGAGGTAATGATGAATGTATGAGGGTAGCATTTTGAAAATATTTTCAGGAAAGCTATGATAGATATCTTTGGTGCTTGTAGAAAAGCTTTTGATTTTTGAATGATATAGGTAGTCAGTGCAATATCAGTTTGAAGAGACAAGAATTAGACATTTTTAATAGTATTGATAAGGATAATTTCCCTTGGGATAGGGGAGTGAAAATTCTGCTCACATATCTCCTAAATGTCATAGAAGGTGATTAAAACTAGTGGGGGCAGGGGGCTGAAAATCCTCCCTTCTTGCATTACTCTCCAAAAGAATGAACAGAGGAAGGAGCCAAGTAAGTACTTTTTCCCCAAAAGGCTCATTCATCTCTTCCTGATGCAACTTCACTCACACAGGAAAGGACAAACATGCATAAAAAAATTATACTGATGTGATGGTCACTACTATTGGTGCTGGGAAAGCTAAAGTTAAGAGTAGTTATGCAAGGGAGAAGAACTGGAGATATACTGAAAGCTTCAGTGAATAAGAGAAACTTAAGTGCAGAGCATTCAAGACTTTTGCATTATATCATTTCATATTTATGGATGGTAAATAATTGGATACCTTGGTTCTCATAGGTCAAAGGTGAGAGCAGTAGTGATTAACATATGTAATGTGGTGAAAGTTATGAAAATATATAATCACGAAAAATGGAGATGAGGAAAAGATAACGCCTGTCATGGTTAGAGGAATATAAAGATTCCTAAGATATATTCCTTCACAGTTATAAACTTCACTTTTCTTTCTACACACTTCTGTGGAAATATCAGCTTTAGTCACAATGTTTGTGGCTGGAAGATAGTTTTTTTAAAGATATATTATGATCTGGTAAGTAATGATAGGGTAAGAGAGAGTTGTGGTAATAAAACAAGTATGGTTGAGAGAGTTGAAGAGGGTGTGCTGAAATGATTTGGACACATGGAGAGAATGATAATAGTGAGGATGAGAAAGAGGATTTTTGTGTGAGAAGTGAAGAGGATATTGGAGATGGAAGGATGGAGTGAATAAGATGTTGAGAGGTCAGGGCCTGAACATGCAAGGGATATAATGAACTGGAGTGAAATGGTTTACAGGGGGTGAAGTGCTGTCAGTGGACTGAACTAGGACATTTAAAGCAGCCAGGGAAAATCACAGAAGCTATGTAGGGCCTGGTTGTGGATAGGGGTCTGTGGATTTGGTGCATTACACATGATAGCTACAGAGTGGATGTGAGTGAATGAGGCCTTTTCTTTGTTCATTCCTGGTACTACATTGCTAATGTGGGAAATGTCGAACAAGTTTGGAAGAAAACAAGTGTATTGGTGATCACTGGTTCTTCTTCAATGGTGACAAATTCTTGGCACCAGTCATAATTATGATAACTTTAACCTTTACGAAGAAATTGTTACCCATTTTTATAATTCGCTTGTAGTTACATCGACAAGATAATTGTTGTGTGTATGGATATTTACAACTCTTTGTTTTCCTAGTTTTTGGTGAATCCCCTTTGTGCAATTCCCCATTGAACAAAAAGATAATTGTTAGTTTGGATATATTTTTTGCTAGCCTCACTTATTCTTTTTTTAGTGACTGACATGGCGTAGGCAAAGAACATGCCCTTGTCAAGGCCATTTCGGGTGAAATAAAAGTTAAAGTGAAAGAAAGCAGAAATTAGTTAGGGCTCTGTGGGTGTTTAAAGACCTGACTCTTAAAGGAAGAAAGGTTATAAGGAAAGGGAAAGACAAGAGAAGGAAGAGAATTCCACAGCTTAGCTGTTCAAGGGAAGAAAGAGGTATATCCATGACACTAATACAATACTCTTCTTGAAGTGGTATATCTTGTTTTGATAAATGTTCATTTCATAATCATGAAAATGGGTAATCAGATCCATCACATTAGTTTTCAGAGGGAATGTTTTGTACCCTACTTAGTTGCACAGTTAACCCTTAGGCTGGAAGAATCTTTCTGCAGTTTTTGGCCCAATTTTTTCTACTTGCGCTTGAAGGATCCTCTGCTTTCTTTACTAACTGGAGGTTTGCATAGTTGCCAGGTATCACCTCCATCTCTATTTTTTTATTTTATACTTGTTCCTATTTTTTTTCATATTTGTTCACTGTTTCCTGCATTAGCAAAGTGCTGCCAGGAACAGAGAAAAGGCCTCATTTGCTCACATCAATTCTGTAGCATTATGTGTACTATACTGAAACCACAGCCTCTTATCCACAACCAGATCACTCAGACCTTTCCATGGTTTCTCCAGGCTGCTGTGTACACCCTAGACCAGTCAAGTGATGGATTGTCGCTCCCTGCATACCACATCGCTCCAGTTCACTCTCTTCCATGCACTCTTTCAACCTACAAACAGGTTCACTCCATCCTCCCATCTCCAGTTTGGTCTCCCCCTTTTCCTTTTCCCCTCCATTTCTGACACATATAACCTTTATGTCAACCCCTCCTCACTCATTCTTTCTATATATCCAAACCATTTCAGCACACCATCTGCAGTTCTCTTATTACTGTAACTCTGTTATGCTTTTATTACTTACTTGAACAAACCACCTTACACCACACATCCACCCTTCTCTGCACAGTGTCATACATAGCCCATGCCTCATATTCATCCACCACTGCTAGGACTCTTATACCTTCATACATACCCATCTTTGCCCTCTTAAATAATGTCCTTTCTTTTTACATGTGTTGTCCCCTCACCCACTATATAGTGCATTTCTACTTCTGTGGTTCCATTTGCTGCCATGTCCACTCCCAGGTATCTAAAGCTCTCCACTTCCCTCAAATTTTCTCCATTCAGTCTCACATTTTATCTAACATGATCCTCTGCCCTACTAAACCTAATAACCTTGCTTTTGTTCACATTTACTCTCAATCTGCTACTTTCACACAAATCCCCAAACTCAGACACCAACTTTTGCAGTTAGTCACTAGAACCTGCCACTGGTGCTATGTCATCAAGAAACAACAACTGACTTACTTCCCAGGCCCTCTCCCTCCCAGAGACTGCATACTCACCCTGCTATCCAAAACCTTTACATTTACCTCCCTTACCACCTTATCCATAAACAAATTTAATAACCATGGTGACATCACACACCTTTGCCACAGACCTACCTTCCTCTGGAACCACTCACCCTCCTCTATGTCTACTTGTACACATCTTGTACACATGCCTTACACTCATGATAAAAGTGTCTCACTGTTTCTAGTAGCTTTCCCCTTTCTCCACAAGGCATTTCAGTTGTTAACCATCCAAATCCATAAATGCCACAGACAAATCCTTCTGCTTCTCTAAGTATTTCCCAAACATATTCTTTAAAGCAAAAACCTGATCCACACATCCTCTACCACTCTTGAAACCTCTCTCTCTCTCTCTCTCTCTCTCTCTCTCTCTCTCTCTCTCTCTCTTTAAGACTCCAGTCATGGACAGAAATCCACATCAAGGCCAGGCCCTAATCGAAAAATAGAATTAAGGAACGCGAAAACAAAACAGGGAAAGCATTTACAAATTTTTGAAAAAGCGAAAGACTTGTCTTTTCAAATGAGCCTGATCATAGTTATTAGGAAAGACATGAGAAGGTAGAGAGCTCCAAAGCTTTGACATGTAGGGAAAGAAGCAGCTATCAAAATGACACACCCTTGATTTTTTTTTTTCTTCTTCTCTTTGAAGGTTCCAGTCATGGACAAAAGTCCACATCAAGGCCGGCCCCTAATTGAAATTTAGCGAGAATTAAGAAAGGGGGAAAAAAAGACAGGGAAAGTATTTATGAATTTTTGAGAAAGTGAAAATCCTGTCTCTTGAAATGAACCAGGTCATAATTATTGGAAAAGACATGAGAAGGTAGAGAGTTCCAAAGCTTTGACGTGTAGGGAAAGAAGCAGTTATCAAAATGGCACACCCTTG